>BLKR01011142.1:0-38023 GCA_011170035.1 Teleogryllus occipitalis
AGTGTTTACTCACTGCTTTCACTTTTGCAACCCTACTCGATCCAAACACACAACTGAAGCACTGGCAGGAACAATTGACTGTAATGTAATAATATTAATGTAACAACTTGCAATAACCACAATTCCATAATTGAGTATATTCTAGCTATACCTTTTCTGGGGCACAGCATAACCAAATTTGTTCTTAATCTTGACTTGGTGGTTGCTTTACGGGGGCAGGAGTTTTATAATTTGAGGCACATCTGAAATATTGAGTTACATATTTCACAAGAATATCACTTTTGTTCCAAACACTAAAGTGTTTACTCACTGCTTTCACTTTTGCAACCCTACTCGATCCAAACACACAACTGAAGCACTGGCAGGAACAATTGACTGTAATGTAATAATATTAGTGTAACAACTTGCAATAACCACAATTCCATAATCGAGTACATTCTAGCTATACCTTTTCTGGGGCACAGCATAACCAAATTTGTTCTTAATCTTGACTTGGTTGCTTTACGGGGGCAGGAGTTTTATAATTTGAGGCACATCTGAAATATTGAGTTACATATTTTACAAGAATATCACTTTTATTCCGTCGTGTAATATATAAATATTTTTCAATAAAATAATTATGATTCACACACACATGTTCATTGTGAAGACGTTCTTGAGGCATGCAATAAAAAGTCAATAATTATTGTGACATTGATGGCGTACCCCCACAATTACAGCTACCTTTGCAATGACACTGCTCTCAGGAAGTTTCACTTCTTTACGAGAATTTTTCTCGCTCTTGTACTTATAAACATTAAGAAGGGCCTGCCTTTCACCACTCGATAAAATCCACTTCCCCTTCTGCTTCACTGGAGAGTTATTTCTGGAATTACCTGACATTTCTAAAAATGTCAAGCCCAGCGCACAATAAGATTTTCCTTAGGAAACAATTCGCGCACTGGAATCGCAAAAAAAATGGCTTTTTTAGCACGCAAGTGCGGGATGCGGCTCACTCGCATAAGCTCACAATCTCCACGCGTTTTGCTGGTTGAAACCGTTGAAGTTGGCACAAATTCATTTCGCTCGCATGCATGCCAGTCTCCAGCCAAAAAAAAGTCCCTGGCAGCTGTACTTCCATTACGTGGGGAATTTACGTTGGGGTTGGCACCTACTTTCTCCAACATAAATGGTAATCAAAAGTCCCTAAGTCAATGTAGTATGTATGGCGGGTGGTTTACGGGAGGTTGGTATTACCAAGCTCTCTGGGTCACATCTTACGTGGAATAAATCTTACTAGGAAATTGCTGTCTTTAGTTATTGCAAAATCGGCCGAACCGACAAAAGCGCTGATAGGCGTTACGAGAACTAGCTTTTACATGCAACGGCTGACATTGCAATTTCTGAACAAAGAAATTGAATAGGTCACTAAGGAATTCTGATGAGAACATTAGTTTCATATCGTAAATAATACTTGAAGCAAATACCATTAAATTTTATTAACGATTACAATATTGCTTTAAAAATGACGGAAAATGGTAAAAAATGATAGTGAAAATTAACAAAAAATGCAAAATATATCATATAAAATTGGTCGTGTCCTTTTGTCGTAAAATAAAATTAATTTCTATATTAAAATGCATTGTTCTAAAGTGACAAGAAAATGACATTTCATTAAAATCCGCCCCTTACCTATAACCTATTCGTTTCGTTTGTTCTTAATAGACGGCGGGCTGTTAAAATTCTTAACGGACGGCGGCCGATAAAGTAATTTTTTGTTCCTCTCGACGTAATGAACAGATGAGGCGACGTTAAGTAAGAGTTATTGAGCTCCTTATCGGAAAATTTGTGTATTTTAAGTAAATTCCATACATTATCGTAAAGAAAATTAATTTCCTTCGTTGATAATCAGAAAAAAATATGGATTCCTTGAAATAATATTAAACCAGTGGGAAACGATGAGGAGAATGAATCAAATTGCTATTGTATAAGCATGCAATGTTATTTGATGGATTAGCTAGAATTTATGAACTGATAACAGATTCTATAAGAGTAATGGGATTTTAAAGTAAAACATTAAACAGGTTATATTGTCGGTTATCTTGAAGTGTTCTATGTATTCGTGCATGTGAAAAGGCATACAACCGGAGAAGCTTTGAGTACATAGTGCAAGAGGTCCATGAAATTTTACTGATATTTACGATTTACGTTACACATGTGCTCTGGACGCCAACCGCTACCAACTAAAAACATTAATCATATAATATGTGTAAAGAGGAATGTAGGTAAATTATAAACAAAGCATATTCATTTCCTAATGTTTCGTCCACAAAGCATAACATTTTCTACACGCTCTTGTAGTACGAATTGAGTTAACAATTCACGGTTAAGTCAGCAGTCCACATCAAATATAAAATGCTAATAAATATGAGAAGATTGTTCTGAAAGGTCGCACTGAAATAATTTAGTGAGTACCCTTATATGTATAATGAATGTATAATTGTATAATTACGATAGAAAGATGAAAATTTTACTTTATTTACTAACAACTCAACTTTTTATATAGATCATGAAATCGTGGTAATATTCAATTAATTAGGATTCTCTATCGTACAGTCAGATAATGGAGTGTGTAATTTTATAACCAGCGCCTAACACGTTTTGGAAGAGACCATTAATAATATTTTATCCACTTTGGTTAGGTAAAGTCAAACATTATGCCACCATAATCAGTTTCATATAGAAGTGATTTACCGCCCTAGAGTGGTAATGTATTTCATTATGACACTAGGGCGGTAAAGTAATGGCGTACTTTGTCACACTTCTGTTCAAAAAATATTTTCGACTTCTTTGTATCCTTCACTTTACCTCTTTAAAAACGCTAATAACTGAATAAACTTACTCATATCAATATTGTCATTAAGTGATATTGTAATCTTTAAGTGATAGAGTAATGAGTCCAAAGACTGCTTGGTTTTTCCTTCTCTGACTTGCCAGAAAAGTAAGCAATAAAAACTTTTTCGGAATATGGAATCAAGGATTTTTCACACCAATCTTTAAAAATTAAATACTTACGATCATATTTCTTTCTTGATGTGTTGGGTAACAATATCTGTAGCAGCATTTGCTTCTGTTTCTGTTTCCGGATCAGAACTATCTTCATTCATGTGGAAAAGTATACAACAAGTGTATTTCAGTTGTTCTCCTTGTTGAGAACAGTATCGCCACTTACAGGAAAAAATGTGAATACTAAATGAAGGCGTAGGACGAAATTTTACATTACATCTAATAAAGTTTTACAAAGAAGGTAAAACGTTGTACGATATTCGTGTCATAACATTTGATTACAATACTCAATTGGTTACCAAACTCGGCTTGACGGTCTCGTTTGGCAATTTTCTATTCACGTATTGTAATCATATGCTTTACGACACTTATATCTTAAATAACTATTTTTTCCTAGGTCTTGTATCCAGCCGACAGCCGGTTACCCTTTACGCCCCGATGGGACGCATATTTGACCATACACTAGACACCAACACACTTGCGGGCTCCTCTGATCTGGGGTCAGCAGAACGCGAGGCCCTCCGCGACAACACACACAAAGTCAAGGGACAAACAGCCATGCCCGAGGCGGGACTCGATCCCGCGACCCTTCGGACCGAAGCGCTGAGTCGGTACTCACTCTTAGCCACCTCAACCATCCAGGTCGGCATGTGTATAAGTTGATATGATATATGATAAGTTGATATGATAATGACTTTAGTCTCGAAGACAAAATCATGAACATTTTAAATACTGATGTTTGGGATTCTTTTAGGAAAATGAACAATTAAGATTCAATTAGAAATAGTCTCCCAATGATTTTGGTTATTTATTTAATTTCATCCATATTCCTAATGAGTATCGTAAGGTTTTATCTAATTTGTTCACGTGTTGAAAGCCAAATTTATTTTTCTTATCGTTTCACAAAAACGTTAGCATCTTCTTTATTTAAAATGATTACTTATTAGATTATCTTTTGTTAATTTATGCACATATTTCATTATTATTTTTTCTTGAGTTTTCTCCTCCATCTGATATTTTATACATTTAACCTTTTTAATAGTAATGGTATATAACTAAAGTATTAATATTACGACTGCTTTCAAAATTTTCTTTCAATGTTCGCAAGTTGATACATTTTTAGTAACATATGAGAATGAATTTAAAATATAAAGATGATGTAATAGTTTAGACATCAGAGATGATATATAATAAGCGCGTGTACAAAGTGCAGATCGTCATTCAATTGAAAATACTATTTGTGTTTGTTTATGTCGCCAGATCACTGATTTGACATCTTAATTAAACAGAGAGTTGGTATGTGATTTTGCCTCTCATAATAAATGTCAGAGTTTCTCTCAATGACACTTTTATTGAGAATAGCTACTTTCTTTAGTGAACAAACGAGCGAATATAACATATAATTAAGTTAGAGATTATCAAAAGTTTTAATTATGGCAGAAATTAAGTGATTACATGTTGCTAGTCTTACTTGTCCCCTCTGTGCTTAACTCATGTCGAACGAGATCAAACCCACACTCAAATAGCAGTAAACTGACAAGCCACTTATTAAGGCATGATAGGGTGAGACCCTAAAATAGGCGGGTTTAATACAAATGAACGTTAGAGATCAAGTAACGCCAGCGGTTTAAGTTTGTAATGTGAGTCAATAAGCGAGGTTTGTAACTAATCAATCACTTATTTCTGATATAAGTCATGTGTCGTTCAATACTATTTGTAATACCACCTTTATCAGAAAAAATATGTAAATAAATACATTTTTTTGAGTAGGAGTACTCTTACGTCATCTTTATATATTTCTCTTTCTTTTCGGTTGTTCGCGGTTCGGGTGTTCGGTTTTCTGTTAACAGCCAGTGCGCTTTTAAAATTCTCAACGGACGCTGGCTGACAAGAGTAGGTGTTTGTCCCTCTGCTTAGTAGCGTTATGTCGATATCAGAGTGCACTATTATGAAAATACTAAAGTGTCGCCTTGAGAAGCGAAGATCGGCGGCAGCACTGGCGGGGGAGGAGGGGCGATACAGAGCGAAGGGGACTCAGGCGGCCGCTGCTTCATTTATCAGCCACGCCCCCTCCTCCGCCCCTCTTCTCCCCGCCCTTTCTCTGGCGGCCCCTCGTCCGTCGCCTCCTCCACGCGCTGTTTTATTGGCTTTGCCCCGATCCCGCCTGTTGTAGAATTCCAAAAGCCCAGGGAACTCGTATCTGATCCCCAGATGAGATAATATTTTCAAAAATTTGACATATGATGGAATATAGACCACTTCTTCGTATTATGGCCCTCCCTTCGGCGTTCGCCGGCGCTTTATTGAGAGCGCGCTCTCGCGGGGCGCCGCCGCACAGTGGGGGCGAGCGGGGTCGAAAGCGTTGGCTTCGCTCACGCCTTTGCTCCTTGAACGTTGGCGATGGCTTGCTGCCGCGCTGACGTCAACAAAGAACTTTTTTTTTATTACAAATACATTTTTCTTGGTAGAAGACAGACTGCTAAGGGAAACATTAACTCTGACAATTATACAGGCAAGATTAATATTGGATTACAGAAATTTACAATCAATAATAATAATAATAATAATAATAATAATAATAATAGTAATACTAATAACAATTTTAAGACTATTGATGTATATTATGAATACCGTGAGCATTAACATGTTGAAAAAGTAAGTTGTTGAAAGTGACAAGAATCCAATAATAGAAGTACCGCAAAACAAAAATAAGAAAAGAAATAAATAAATTAACTGGATAGCAGAAGATTCTAACAAACTGTAACGGCTTAATGTCTAAAATCACAGAATTGTAGGTTTGAATCTTACTACGTGTATGTGCCTTGATGTGTGGGTATACTATGGGACTCATAATCTCCATTTAAAAAATATACATCAATACACCCATTTAAAACGAATTACTAAGTGCACGATAGGCGTTATTGCCATATGTGATTTTTCCGTTCACGTTTTCCCCAGCTCAGATAATCAATCAAATCAATAAGTAAAAACGAAAATAAATAAGTAGTCGACAGTTTAAATCTATTACCCCAATTGTTTTAGAGAAAATTTAATGCCGATCTGCTAATTGTGAATGATAAACAGTTTTGAATTCTTGTTTTGAACCGCAATCATTGTAGATCTTATAATGTTATTATAGCCACATCAAAATTCTGTAAATTGAAAAACATTCTTAATAAAGTTATAGAAAATGAGAATGAAAAATGTGAAGTGAATCAATGAATGTCAAAAGATAATTGAATATCATTAGTAATAAAAATAGTAAAAGTAAAAAAGTAAATAATCATTTCTTAAAGTATGATTAAAACTGATGAATTTTTGTTGTTGAAATTTCAGTGATAGTGATACACATTTGAGGAGCAAACATTGAAAAGGTGATATGTCCATTTGGCCAAAATTGAATTCTTCTGTTGTTTTTACCTAGAATTTTATTTCCAGAAAACAACGTGAGATGTCTTACAATACATTAAGTGGTACTCTATTCGTTGAGTTAAAGACGGTGTTGAAAAGTGTAAAATTTGTGCTATATTTTTAATTTTTATTGGAAAGGTAACGTTTCACGTATTGAATATTTGCTCCTCATTTTAGGTTATTGGTACCTTTTATTGGCTGGATAGCGAACATACCCTGTGAGCAGCGTTGGTGCCGTTGTGGACCACTGCGCGTGCCGGCGTCGGCGCGAGTCGAAGAGAGCAGGACCCGGGAGGGGGGGCGGAAAGGGGCGCGGGGTAACGCCCACGGATCAGACGCGCGCGCCCAGCGTCTGGCAGCCGACATCTGCCGTAATCTCTTTTACGCCTGATCCCGCGTCTAACAGACAGCTTCGGATGTACGCGAAAATGCGTGCGATATTTAGCGCGAGCGCACACGGCTGGAAAGTGGCACCGCTCCTTCGAAGTGGGCGATGAGGGACGGGAGGGGCGCGGCGTTGGACCTCGAGGGGCGTCCTACCTGTGATCCGTTACACCCGCTGCTGTCCCGCCTCGCTCCGCCACGCCCACCCCCTGCGTCGTTGGGAAGGTGGATAATCTCGCGGCGCCGAGCTCAGCTACCCCGGCGCCACTTGGATCCCGGTGGAGGGAGGGGTTCGGGCTTCCTCTATTGATGAGCGACACCCTCGATGGAAGGAGCGGCGTAGAATATGCTGCGAACGCGGGGCTGGACGGGGGCGGGGCGGCGGCGAGGCGGGAGCGAGGCGGGGGCGGTTGGGGGCGGGGCAGGGCGGGGCGATCGCCTTGTATGTTCGGCGCGAAGCGGCGCTGCGCCACTGGATCAAAAATCCGGTTGCGCCTCCATTATGGATGTTCTCATCGTCTGGCGGAGCGCCGTTCGGATTAGCGTCCGATCACTTATTGTACAGCGCAAGGCTGCGCCCGCGTTGCCTCTCGGCGGGACGGCGGGTGATTCCATCACTCTAGATTCGCCAGCGGAGTTCGGAATGCCCAAGTGCGCCCCAGCCGCGATGGTGAGCGCTGGAGGAACGCGACTACGCTTTTCTATAATAGAACGTAATGTTCGGTTAGTGAACTTGGTATATGAGCCAGATTCTGAAATTTATCGATCATGGGTAATTTTACCAACATTTCGAATGACTGGCTATGACCATCATTAAAATGTGTAACTTGAAACACAGGGAACATCACCCAGAGACGACTTCCAGACAGGTAACTTTCATTAACTTCATTAATTAACTACATTACTAACTTTCATCACCCAGAAAGGTAACTTTCATCGGTAGCTCTCATTACAAAAGCCTTCGTCTCGAAACGTGGCGACAAATGGTCCTATACATTGGCATTCTTGCTAAAGTAGACATGGTATTTGGCATGTACCAACACCTGTATAGCTCCTTACTCTGTAGATAGGATCAGTTGAAAGCCACAGGAATGCCGAGGCCACGTTTCTTGCCGTGACTTGTCGCTGGGTCCCGGCAATGTATCTCGGGACGACCTAAGAGGGAGCGGATACGTTTGTTCTTCGGTTTGCCGGGTTAGCGCATACACGCTCAATGAGCGGAGGGAAACAATTTGCAGCGTCACGGTAAAGCAATGTAATCAGATTTTCCAAACTGTGATAGCACGCATAACTATTTAAAACCCAACTTTAAATCTTCACACCGTTAAAACGGAATTACTCAATTACAATATTAATTTAAGGATTCTTAAGTAGATTTATGGATCTTTAACAATAGGAATCATTGTTTTTCGAGACACATTTCCAAATTTCCTTACCTTTAAATGTGAATATCGATCATGTACCATAGATTTGCTTAATGCTTATTAATTATCTTTATCACTGATATTCTACTTGAAGTATCATCAAAAAAGTTTCTTTTTTAAATTAAATATTCTCAAAACATGAGAATGTTTATGCTCTCCACTTATTGTGAAAACGTATATATAAGTCAGTATTTCGCAAATGAGTAAAGCATAATCTGGAAAACAGATTATTATTATGATGATGATATTATTATTATTATTATTATTATTATTATTATTATTATTATTATTATTATTATTATTATTATAGAATGCCCTTAAAATTATCTCTTTAAATTTTAGAGTAGAATTGTGCTCAATTGTAGAATAACGCTTATATCTAAATTCATTCTACAAATCTACAGATTGGGTTATTATCATTCTACAAAACATGATCATATCATCAAGAACATGTGAAAGTTGTGAATAAATATTACAAAAAAATCATAATTGTGTATTTTATATCAAAAGAAATACATTTTAGAGTTATTACTTTATATTTTCATGCCGTATCCCATGTGTAAAGGTAGTCACACATCACAAGAACACAATTAGAGGGTCGAAGTCTGCTAATGTGGTAAGTGGCTTATGATCATTTCACGACAGCATGGTTTGCAAATGCACTCGCATATGCGACACGCATGTCTGCACATTATGATGACCATGAAACACTTAATATTCAGTGGACGAGCGTAGGTTGATGGGTTACGATTGGAAATCTGCTCCGCATTCACGTGGAGAGAGCCGTTTCTCTCGCCTATTGGGTTCCCCGAAGCAACACCCGCCGGATGCATATGGATATTGCATGTAATGAGTCTGAATTGCCTAACACACGACAACACATTCCTAGTTAAAATGAGATAATTATTTCGTATTATAGTATACTACTGTGTTATTGTAATGAATCTTGTCATATTTCATGAAAAAGAATAGTCATTATAAAAAAATTCTCATTATAGAAAAGTCACGTAACTTTAGCACCTCCTCCAGTTTTTGAACGATTGAAGTTATTGCAAAGCAATTTTCACGGAAGTGCAGGAGGAAATGGAGCTAATTAATATATGTACTCATTTCTATTTGATCACTTGTATTTTATAAGATACTGCAGTTTTTTTTCAAATGGAGCTATACATATTCTTTTGTCCAACATGACGAGCGTAAAAAGACGAATCCAATGATGTACATATTATCATATGTTAGATAAGCATATTTTGAGTAATCTTGATTTTTTGTGACTCGTATTTAACAGATATTTTGAACGTAAGAGTTCACACAAGGTCACTCTCCCTACTAACGTGCGTTCGAGAAATGAAAAATGAGCACAAAAACAATCAAAATTATTGCAACAACTTCAATCGTTCAAAAACTGCAGGAGGTGCTAATGTTACGTGACTCACCCTATCTATTCACCAGCATCAGTATATAATATTACGTGGAGACAGTACGGAACATCTTTTGTCATGTGAATTACTGCTGACTTAATTTTTCATAACAGTTTTATACAACAGTTACAGTTAATAATACGACGAACTGTAAATTGCATGAAAGGTAGTGCGTGTTTGAGCATGTTAGAAATATAGTGCATATTTCGTGAAGAAGTTACTATAAGTAATCATTTAATTCTTCCGGATGATCAGTTGTGTCTACTTTGTGTGTCCAGATAACGTATCATTGTAATTTCTGGAGTCTAAGCGATTATCGGACAAGGCGCATTCAGAGTTGCAAGTTAACAATCCGAGTCGTACATTCCAAGCTACGCATGTTTTCTTGTAGAGAGTAAAGTGGCTCACAATAAATCTATATCACATTATATATATATATATATATATATATATATATATATTGGTTTGTTCAAGATAGATAAACTCCGACACCGTTTGACCTATCTTCATGAAAATTGGCACATCTACGTATTTTTTTCATGGAGAAGGTTTTAATGCTGTTCATTTTGTTGTAACTCCACCAGATGGCGCTTCAGAACAAGACGACGGTTCAGATAAATGTAATGCCCAATCCACTTAGGCTACATTGTTGCTGGGCGTTGCTGATTGACGCGAGGCCGGGATGAGTAGGCGCGGAGATATGTAGACAGGTGAAACTAATCCTGGGCTAGGAGATCACAGAGAGAGGGCGAGTTCTGTTAGTTGAATTATATTTGTCCAGTAGGCCCTAAATTCAATTACCATGACCTCTTCGTCCGTTTAGTGTCTTCAATAAGAAGCTGCCCTTATCATTTTCATACGTGTATTAACAATGCCCTATTTTTCCGTTTCTTAGATTTCTGCTGAAATTAAAACATCTCTAAGCAGTTTTGCGTGTAATGTGACGTCAATGTGACGTAACGGGCCCCGCCACTTGGACCCCCCCCCCAACCCCGGTCAGGCTCGCGCCCGGCACCGTCGCCCGCGACACGGCTCCGGCGTCACGCGCAATTAGCGGCCGCTGTCGCCGCCGCAGAAAACAGACGGCGCGCGTCAGCCATCGGAGCCGCCCGGCGAATAATTAGCCGGGCGCCAATGATATTTGAAGCATTATAATGGGAGGGAATCGTGCGGCGTGAATGTTACATGCGACACTTAGTGCTCGCCGGCAATCACCGCCAATTAGGCGGAGACATGCATTGTGCAGCGGCGGCGCGCATCTCTTCAATAGTGCACGCCCTCGCCGCAAGCAGCGTTGCTCGCGCCCGCACTTTCTGCGCCGATGGCGGCGACGAGTTGGAAGGAGAGGGGAGGAGGAGGAGGAGGAGGAGGAGGAGGAGGAGGAGGACCACACACGCGAGCGGATACGGGTGACAATGGGACAAATGGATGCTGGACAGAACGGCGGAATTGGCACATGGCGTCTGTGAAGAGGCTGAATACCGGCGTTACCAGTAGTTTTGCTCGGATGGTGCAAATATAGAGACGTAGTTTTCATGCTTTTGAGACAAAGATAAGGCAATGATGTGTACATCAGCTTAAAATGATAAGTGGAGAGAAAGATGAAGGTGAAGCAATGAAGGCAGACGGGGAATATAAAAGGAGGGGAAAAAGCGAAACGGTGGATGTGAAAATGAGATTTTGTGATAAGTGAAGGTAATGCATTACGTGTGGGAAGCAAAATGTGGATGCGCACTGTTCTGATTGAGGTGGGGGCCCTGAGTGACTTAATACACAAGTAGAACAAGCACGGCATTCCCGCCTTGCAAGCGGCCCCTATTAATTTTTAATAAAAGTTTAGAATATTTTATAGATATTAAAATTAAAATTCTTTTGATATTCATTTAAAAAACATGGAAGAAGAGGGAATGGTGTCACATTATTGATTACGTCTGATAATTTTTAAATATTGTAAGGGGGCCTTTTGTTTGATCATTCTTAAAGTTCCATAAGACTTATCCAATCCTGGTGAGGCTGAGAAAATGTTGCAGGGGCGTGAAGCACGTGAGAAGTAGACAGGAACGCGGGGAGGGGAAGGGATGTTAGAAGCATTTTAAAAAGATATTTTAAGCTCCCGAGGTGGGATTGGTAGATGGGGAGATGTGGCCGAGGGTATAGAAACGCACGGTGAAGAGTAAGATGGACGCCCTAAAAAAACTACTGTGAAGTGAAGGTTGAGAGAGGTAAACGAAGATGCGGTGAAGACGAAGGAGGAGTTTGGGAAAAATAAGTTCGGGTTGTGAAATTGGAAGGTGGATAAAAGGAGATGAGAATGAAGAAACGTACGGTAAAGAGTTAGGTGGTGGGTGCGAAAGACATGCAACGCGGAATGTTGTGAGACGTAGGTGGAGGCGCACGGAAGACCAAGGGGAGTTTGAGAAAGAAAAGTTGAGCTTGAAGGATAAGTTCAGCAGATGGAGAGATGGAAACGAGAATGTAGAAACACACGGTAAAGAACAAGATACAGGTGTTGGCACATAGGCGGCCAATTCTAGTTCAAATTTGGCACCGTACTTGGAATTCAATAATGTATAGCCATTCTTTGGCGCTAATTAACACCAAAGGGTATAAATTTCAAACATCCCGCCTTGGATTTTGTATTTTTTCTGTAAAAACCGCGGGCAGGCTTCTAGAGACAAAGGGCAATACATTTTTCGTATGAAACTCTTTGGAACGACTGAGCTGCTTGAGATTTTGAACTGCTTTCTAAGAAGGGCGTGAGAGCACGCCACGGATCTGGCACTAAGAACGATCAGAAACATAACATTGCACATTGTCGCAGTTTCGCGGAATCCTGGCTCTTTCTACATATGGTGCAATCGAATTGCATTGTTTGAAGACCTAAAAGCCGAGCGGTTTCATGTCGACGTATCACGCTCGTGTAAAACGCTAAGCAGCAATACGCGTCTTCCGACATTGAAAGTTAGATTTTCATGTTGGTAGCGCATCTAGTTCACAGCATTGCAGACTCAGTGAACATCGTTTTGGCGGGCGATCTCTGCTTAATAACAGAGGCGTGAATTGCGAAGAAACAGGAGCATGCGATTGCCTTTCGACTAGACAGGTAACACCGACAACTTCTTCAATACTCAATAATTATTACGCTGAGGTAAACTAATAGTGCTTAAATAATTGGCTTTCAGAATTTCCCCTTGTGTCAAAGGATTAAAAGGTGGTAGGAGTCTTCCTTTCAACACGAAACATCTACATACGCTCTCCCAAGAAAACTCAAGCTATATTTGCAGCCTCAACATGAGGCTGCAAAAAAGTGACATGACAGGTTGTGTGACGTAGGTGGAGCCTTGGGTGATACGGTGGAGGAGTTTGGTTAAGAAAAGACAAACTCCAGAGGTCAGATCGGGGAGGGGAGAGATGGACACAGAGAATGTAGAAACGCACGGTAAAGCTTAAGGAGGAGACTGTGAAAAAAGTGCTGTGAGAATCGGCAGTTGGGAAGTTCGGAACAGAGGAATTGAGCCCAGATGGTGGAATAGAGATTGTAGAAATGCACCGTAAAGAGTGAGGAGAAGACTGCGAAAAACGTTCTGTGATGTGAAGGTTGGGTGACGTAGACGGAGACTTGGGAGAGCTGTTTGGAAAAGAGGAATTGCGCTCGGGATGTGAGATCAGTGGGGAGGGGGTCGAGCCGTGTGGTCTCCGCCCCCGCCGGCGCGGCGGTCGCCTCTGCGGTGAGGTGCGGTGAACGCAACGGTCCGCAGCACTTTGCATGCGCAAGTTCATTTGGATGGCTCGCCGCGCGCGCAGGGCGCTGCGGTTGATTGCGACGAGGGGCCGAGGAAGATGTGTCGCCTGCGGTCGCGCGTAATGCAATGCCCCGCCCACCCGTAAGCGACAATGGCTGCGAAGACTTCCATTGGCACATTGTGGAACGATTCATGGACCACTTTCCCATCTATGAAACTTACACGCTTCCGTTTACCATTTAACCCGTTCAAAACCACTACTTCGTTTTAACTGGTTAAATACATTTATTTTAATTATCCGAACGTTATTTTGTATCCTCCGGGCACCCTTATATTTGTCCAATAAAAGTTATTTTTTAGAAACTTTTTTCCTAACAATTGCATTGTAAAAAGTAAAGATATTGTAACGTATTAACTATTACCCTCTTAAAGACTCAGGGCCATATTCATAGTCGTCACTCATAAGATAAGAAAATACTTAAGCTATAAGAAGTTACTTTTGATAAGGAAATACTTATACACATTTGGTATTCATAGACGATACTTATAATAAGTGCGATGCTAGCAGGACCTCGTGTGGCAACAGCGTATTGGCTGTTTCACAGCCACTTGAATCTTGTCAGAAGCGCTCCATCAAACTGACCGTGAACTATCATATGCTTGCGTCCATGAGATAACCTAACCTACGCAGTCTCTTAAATAGTGCCAGCATCTTAAACAAAGGCTTAAATGGTGGTGAAATCAGTAAATATCTATTAGTTAGATGTGGTTTCAACCACCAATGTTACCAAAAAGTGTACAAAAAAAGGCTTAGTAAAACAATATTTTTTCTTAGATTCTTGATCGCTGTGCATTTTCAACGGGTTTGACATGTGACGTAAATATCACTTGTTGCTGCAAAGAAAGATGCCACTGTAAAAATCCTTATCATTTTTTAAATAGTTGTCCATTTCCATTTCTTTCAAATTACGACAATTTTCAACGCATCAAGAGAGGGTTCACTTATAGCTATAAGTGAAGGCTGGACCTTCCTTATAGCTATAAGTATTTTCTTACGTGGATGGATAAGTTGCTACTACGAATTGGAAAACGTTATAAGGAACTCCATAAGGTTTTCCTTATTATAAGTCACGACTATGAATACGGCCCTCAATGTTCTTTTACAAATCTTCACTTTGAATTTCCAAGACAAATTAACTTAATTATCTTTTAGTTAATTACAATTTCATACAAAATCATAACTTTAGTTGCTGTTCTTATAGTCCTGAGACAGGGGCGCAAAATTTGAAGTGATTCTCATTTTCTTCTTAATTGACATTGAAACTAACTAAAAGCAATAAATGAGTCGTCCAAAGATCACCTCAAAATCTGTGTTCTAATTACTGAACTATTATCATAAATTTCTTTTAAAAAAAGTCGATTGCTTTAGCGCGACATTACACGTCATTCAACAAGGCCAACACTTGGCGAGGGCGTTGTGAAAGCCCCCTTGCCGTATAGTACCTTATTTCTACGGGACCTAAAATGCATCTGTAACATTACATAATTACTCTAGGTACGGAACAGCTATATTCTCGCATTGCGTAAACCATTTTAATATAAATTTTCTCTTTACAATAAAATGTAAGTATGTACAACAATACATTTAAAATTTCTGTAACATTACATATGCATCACGTCCATTTTTCTTTTTTTTTCAGGACCATTTGGCTTGTAGGTCTAGAATCTAATGGATTCATTAATGGATATTCCTATTTGTTTTGAATCAACTCTGTTAAAAGGATGAAATTAAAACATTTAGATGCGTTTTTGATCACTTCATACATTTTTAAGTTCATAATAAACATAAAATTTAATTATTGTTATTATATTATATATTCTAAATATTAAATATTATTTAATCTTTAGAAAATAATATCTATTAAAAAATGACTAGCTTTGGGAAATTTTTATGTTAATACTAGATTTACGAAGTATGTCCTCATTTTTTTAAAAGAATATACATCTTATAAAACTTCATTTTTTCTGCAGTTAATTCTATACGTAATAAATTAAATTGAGATTCCTTTTTTGGCATTAGACATAACTTGTTTTTTCCATTACAGGTTAACTTAAAATATTTTACTTTGCTATATGTTTTTAAATTTTCTGATGTGAAAGCAAGATATCATGGTGTAAGAATACGCCATGGATGCCGTGTCTTTAATGTTTGTGAACATTTGCATAAGAATTTTGGTTAAACGCAAAATATAATAAAATATGGAGTTGGCTGAAAATTCCAAGCTGCATATGATTATTTGTGTGTTTAATTTATCAAATGATCCATCTTTTTCAGACCATTTTTGAAATGTCTCTTAGTTTAAACTGTAATTAATGCATTATATGTTCTCTCTCTTTACTTAATGTTTTGAATAAATGCATTATAAACTTTAAAAAATGAAGAAACAATTAAATGCACAATATTCTTAATTAGTTTACAAATTTCAAGATAAATTATTATCTCCCATATTTCAGTCTAAAGTGCAAACTAGTAGTACTTATTTGTTTTAATTTATATTACAAGACAGAAGTCTGTTGTTGCAAATATGTAAATAAAAGAACAGTAGTTATTAATTGATAGGAAGGAATGATAATAAGAAATGGAGTAATAAATTAAACTTGTGTTACAAAGAAAAGAAATAAACATTTTCTTAATTTTAGCCATTTATTATCATCATGAAATTGTAGTTTCTTCTTTGAGATCAGAAAAACTTAGTCGCCGTAAAAATGCACAGTTAATTTTGCCTTCATTTTATCGCGCTTAGCAGAAAACTCGGCAGAAGAGACGAGGGCGTGAAATTCTGGAAGTCCCATCTCGAGCCCCTGCGGGACTCCAGGGCTTGTCCATTCCACCGCCGCCGCCTCCGACTTCAACTCTCCCAGGCGCCCTCCCTTGCGCCGCCCGGTCCTTGATAGGGCGCCCCGAAGAATCCGTCCAGATTCTCTGCAGAGGTGGTGGGGGCGGCGGCGGCGGCGGTGGTGGCAGCGTTGGGGGCGGCCGCAGAGCGGCGGACTCCGCACACACCAGACCGCCGCACCGCTGCGGCCGCCTTCCGACGTTGGAAACTCCGTCCCCGCCCCCTTGCCACCCACACCTGTCGCCCACGCCCACCGCCTTGGCTACGCTTCCTGCCCTTCCCAACCCCTTCCCACTGCTTCTCCCCCCACTGCCACCCGTCTCTCCAACAACGTGGCCTACTCATTGCCCCCGGCTACCCACCAGCGCCCCACTGCTGGTCCCCCTCCACCTATCCTGCTTGGCCCTCGACAGGCCCCCCTGCAGGTCTCCCAACGTGCCTCGCCTTCCCAGCAGCTCCCACCCGCCACACAAGGCCGCCGCTGGCACTCCTAACACTACACCGGCTCTGCTCCGCGCTGGGCCAGCCACCGCACCGCCCTCGAGGCCCGCCGCCCACACCGCCGCCGCGGCCACCGCCACCGCCGCCGCCACCGCTGCCGCCCCCGAGGCCGCCGGCGGCACGGCTCCTCCTCCAGGAGGCGGCGGCGGCGGCGGCGGCCCGCCAGCACGGTGTTTTATTCAGCAGCGCGGAGCAGAGCTCAAGTCGGGCTGTGCGGCCACGAATAAAACATGGCGGATGAAGCGGCTAATTGAGCCCACGGCTGGGGGCCTTCTGCTTAATAATTCGCCACGTGCCGATGAAATATGCAACTATTTCACAGCCGCCGCGCCTTCTTTGCCAACACCTCTGCTCTCCCAGCGCCAAGAAGTCTCTTCTTGCGCTCTCTTTTTTTCGCTTTTTTTGCTCTCTTTTCATTCGCGTTCTTAATGTCCTTCTCTCCTCGGCAACTTCTCCACGTGCTTCTGTTTCTTCTGCCGTCCCATTAAGGCTCCCTCTCTCTGGCAGCGCTTTTTTTCTTTCTCTCAAGTGACCTCTTTCCGCGACGCTGTAGCCCCGACTCCCCTAATCGCCAGTCTTTCCTGTTTATGCACATAAAGGTAAGATTTGTTTAGCAACAAATCTTGTTATTAAAGCTGGAAAGGAATTCGTCGCCTTCAATATTTAACTAGAAATGTTTTTACATCTGCTTCTCAGTTGATTGTTTCCGTTTTGAATGGGAAAGAGAAGCTTACATTTTTTAACAAATTGCTGTTTGCCACTTAAATGACTTCTCGCGTTGTCTGCCTGTCATTTGCAAGGGTCCTGCAATGTATTCACTTCTAAGGGTGTTATATTAATGGGTAATTTCTTACACACGCACACTTAATTTTTCATCACCTGAAACGAAACGAGGAAATTACATTTTCATAAGAAATGGTTATGAACTATTATTTTAATTATTCGTACTTTATTTTGAATTTTATTTATTTTACATGAATCACCATTTTTACGTATGTTGTTCTTAAAATGTGAGATGTAAAAACTACTTATATAGTAACCAAAGCAAATTATCATGCAATAAACATAAAACACAAAGTACGTACAGTAATAGACCTGCGTAACAACTAAAAAGTAAGTTCTTAGGAATTGTGAAATGTTTACTTTGTTTGAAAATTGCACTTTGCTACATGACGCTTTACTTGTCTATTTTTTCATTGGCAAGAGATCTGCAAAATATTTGATTCCATAAACTTAATACTATTTCTTCTATATTTCAACGTTCCAACAACATTAACGAATTCGAAAATTAAATTATATTTCTTAAACTTAGAGAAAATCAATATTTTTCTGTTGTTTGTTTCTTTTCCTTGTCTAAACGTATTTGGAAAAAATAATTGGAATAAGTCCAAATAAGGGAGGTCAAAGACATAGTGGTAAAATCTGTTTTGAGAGTTCTGGGAAAAGATAAAATTGTATTGAGGGGTTTTGCCATGACGCCTGAATGAATGGATGCGTGTGTCTGTGTGTCACCAACAACTCGGCTACATTGAACGGTTTTGAGCTCTAATTTGCCACTCGCGTGATGAGGAAGATCTGTTAATGCCGTTTCAGTGTAGGTCACAATGCCGTCACAGGCACATAAAATTAAAAACATTATCACACCCAAACACTTGACACATGTTTCTCTATGCTTGTCGATGAATCCGAAGCCAAAGCTGAATTCCGCCACCACGCTCTATTTTTTTTTTTTTTTTGAATCGCGAAAAACACGTGCGAATATTTTGATATCTTGTGACAGTATACCTATAGAAGCCAAAAGCTGTCAGACCAAAGACCTTACACATGTACTCTATGTACGTCGACGCACTGAATCTGAAGCCAGAATTGCGCCTACACCTTTCTCTTACGTCTTTTTTATACGTGAAAGACCCCCGTGAAAATTACAATTTATAACTTCACGGTGGTTTATCCCTATTTAAAAAAAAACTGGATATTGATGGCGCAATTCTCGCTTCAGGTTTGGATTCACTGCGTCGATATACATAGAGAACCACGTGTCAAGTCTTTGAGAACTTTTTTTTACTTTCTCGCCTTACGAAGGCATTTTTTATTTGTGTGTCTTTGTTATTAATAGCTGTGCAAGTGACGAGGAGATACACACAATTTGGTACTAAAACATTACATAATTCGTACCAATGGTCGCTGTAGACTAAATTGGGGGTACTGGAACTGCGGGATAGGGCGTTATGAAAATGCACCTGCCCTTGTTATCCTCCACACACATCACTTGGTCCATAAATAGGACAATGGGAGAAAGAATGGATACTACATTTTATAAGAAAAAGTATCAAAACATATAAATTCTATCCAACCTATCTATTCTATCTAACATATGGCAGCGCGGTCAGCAAAATCTGCCACATGTTGGTTCCCTACCCTTAGTTCTTTGACTCAGCTGACTCGACATCATCCACGTAGTACACAGGTACTACACAGGCTATAGTAAAGTAAATAGTAATAGTAAACAACAGGAATATATCTAAAAATATTCAACCATTAATGTCTAGGCGAATTGTCTACACTATCTTTTAAACGATCCACGAAAATATTTTAGATCGGTTCTATCAAATACATTCTTCTTATCACTTTGGTAAAACAAACAAATTTATCACATATCCAATGCTCTGTTAAAATCCTTGTTTCTCAAAAATGGTAAGATGCACGAGGACAATAGTATGATCTACGAAACATTATGAGAATCGTTCTCTGTTAGAGTATGTTTTTAAATTGCATGGGTACTTTCTATATTTTCTCATCAATCATTTTCTAAATAAGGTTCGTTAATCTGTTTATACGTTTTATGAATGGTTTGGGGAATTTCCCGTATAAATTTTTATTGACTAAATGAAATATTTGGACCAGTGCTAGCATTTTGCACTTTGTAAATTATTGCTTACAAAATTAAAAATAGGCTCCTAATAGATCCGAATTTTCAATATCGGTGAATTTTAGCCTGATATTATGAACAGTTCGATTCTCCTATAGGTCCAGTATTCTTCATGTACTACAAATATTCAAATATTGCTTTTAAACGTTTATTAACAAACACAAATACTTATTGTTATGAATATGTTTCTCTGAGATTTAATTTCACAGATTATTAAATCGTCAATATATTTTTTTAATATATTTTTGCATGTTTCTGACGTTCTAGAATATCATACGTTTGACTCAGATTTTGCATGTTTCTGACCACTTTTGCTGTGAAATACAAGTACTAAGAAGAGGTAAACCTCCAACAATGTAATAGGACCCAAAAAGTCTCACTTTATTAAACAATCGAAGAAACATAACTCACGTCCCCAAAACATAACTTTTTGGGCCAAAAACACAGTTTTTAGTTAGTCATAAGATAACTTGCATAATTCTATTTTATTTTAAATTTGTTTCGGGCAGTCTTGGTTTAATTTTAAACAAATAACTTCACAAATATATGCATTTCTCAACCTTCATGGTGGTTAATAAGTATTACGTGTTCCCTTATTTAGCCTAAAGAGGAAATAAACACAATGTGAAACCAGTAACTGAAGCTATCTACTCCGTTTGTTATTCGCCAAATTAGAGAAACTATCGATACTTCAAATACAAGCTTAGGTTTCCGTGGTCGGAGTCAATAGGTTATAATTGTTTGGGAGACGCCGCGCCCCAGTCACAGTTGCCAACGTCTCGACCGTCATACCGCAACCTTCCTCAGCGATATTCCTCAGGGCAATTCGCCCTGAGGAAGGTCGCAGTTTGGCGGCCAAAATGTTGACAACATGCCTAGGACGCCTGTCTCCCGTACAGCCAACAAAGAATCTATCAACCTCAAATACAGTTTGTAAAAATTCTTCTTCTTCTTCTTCTTGCGAGTTGTCTACAGCTCCTGCGGCCGTCTCTCGCATCCCAATCTCTATGCCTCTCTATCATTCCAATCGTCTTCTTCAAGGCCTCTTTTCTGCATGTCCTTCATAACTTGCTTTTGCCATTCTTCTCTGGGTCTACCTCTTTTTAGTTTGTAAAAATTACCCTAGAAATAATTTTCCGTTGAACGTCCCCCAACGTGTCCAATAGCTGCGCATTTGTTCCCGTGATGCTGCCGTGGAAAGTGAGTAGAAGTTCCTTGCGAATCACTACGAGCGTTCGTGCACCAGCTCTCCGGTCTCTTCGATAATCGCCCCCTTGGAACGTCGTAACCATAAAACTCGTTTGCAATAAAAGTACAGTAAAATTTTCTTTGAAAGTCTAACGTGCTCGGCTAAGAGCCCATGATATTTTTCCCCGGAATAAACCGTTGATGACAAAATGTTTTTGTTTACCCCTAATATAAACATTTTTCTTACAAAAAAATAAACTATTGCAAAAAAAGGAAACAATTTTTAAGACGTGTTTCTGAAATTCATATAGGCGGGATATGCTTCACGAAATATCAGTATATACGGTTTTGGGGCGCCCCAATATCTTCAAGTAGCTCATCCTTCACATCTGGGGTCAGATGAAGAATCCTTAGACCTTGGGACGTCGCATCAAATGTTTGCTAATGAAGCCTCGTAGATTTATTCAGGCACGTTTCATTTGACCAACATATGTTTTGTTTCCTTTTATATACGAAAAATAAAACTGTCCTAATTACTACGTCACACTATGGATTCTGTTGTCAGATATGTTTTATTCAGTATTTTTTACTTGCTTTATTAAATACTGAACTGTTATTTGAGGAGCTGTATTTTGCTGTCTGGCCTCCTTTATGAACACATCTTGCATCGTTATATCTACGTCTGAATTCTCTGTCTCATGAACTAGAAATTATTCTTGTAGTAACACAACAAATTAATTTTTGCTATCAGTACTCGAGTACTTTGAACAAACATTGTTCATTCCAAATTACCTAAAAAGGTGACAATTTCGGGGTTTAGTTAACTATTTCATTCATTAACTTCTTATATAAAGGAAACTTTGGAAAGAGTTGAAAGAATTTTCTTTCCTTCTTTAAATAAATTGACATAAAGATATTTGACTGTACGCTAGTGCTACTATTTTGGTAGATGTTCTGAATTATTGCAATAAGGCCATATTTTCTATAGTTTTCCGTAATATTTTAAAACTAATTGATCGACCTTCCTGTCCTAATTCTTCTGCAAATTCATCACAAGATCTCTTCACTCAGCTTAGGGTGCTCGGGGCAGGTGTTGCTTTCACTAACTCTTGTCTGATGATTTGACGAACCCTTGTCTGAGAACGCTGACGATTTGAATCGCTGAGAACTTAGAAAGACCAGAGAAGACCCGAGAAACAAGAAAAACAGAAACAGGAGGATCATTTGCCTGTTGGTATATGCAATATATATGTAATAGTAATACGCAAGAGGCATAGATGTCCTGAACAAATTTTAACACAAAGAGAATAGAAAAAATTTTAACAGAGTAAATGTTGAAATATCGTAAATAAATTACACATTTATGTAAATGAATCCGAAATAAACATTTTCTCCTTTTTCTATTTTTCAAAATGCTATCGCAAATAATTGAAGTGATACTGCTGTAGTTTACAATAATTCACACTATTTTTAGTCGTAATTTATTTCACGGAACAAATTGCACGTTATTTTGTATCATTTAGAGTCGTGTACACCAAGTTGTTATATTAAGTAAGAATCAAAGCAATAAATTCCTAACTGAAATAGTTTTCTATTAGGTGATCAGAAAATTTGAACAATAGCAAATTTATTAATGAAAAGAATTTTCAAAGTGAAGATGTGACATGTGAAGACTGCTAGTATAGTTTGTAAAGTAAAGCTATTGAAATTTGCATTGCACAGACTACTGGTGTATTTTATAATATTCGAATGATTTTCAGCTGTTTGCATAAAATTCTTTATGGTCGTTTATAAGCAAACGTGTAGCATTACAGTTAATCTAATTTTCAATTTCTTTTAGAGTCTGAACAAATTTGAAATGTACAATCACGAAAAAATCAAAATTAATTTATATTGAGAAATGATAAGCAGAATATTTCTATAGACAAGAAGATACATTACACTGACCTACAGTTATTTTGTGTTACAAAGACCCAATTATCATTTTGTTATCAATATTGTTTGATATTTAAATATCTGCATATTCAAAAGTCCCACTACTACAATTTTGTTGTATTTTTACAATTTCACATTTAGCAATCGTGCATTTTGGTGAGAATGTGTGTACTTTGGTTATTTAGTAGGACATATAGTAACCAAAATACTGATATATCTTCATATTTAGTTATTTCTGATACTTATTCCAGCACTGAGATGTTCTTCGTTAAGAGTGTGTATTTTTAGTTACAGTTTACACTCAAATTAGGAAGTTTTCAAAGAAAATTTTCCGAAAATGTGCCCGATTAAGTTTGTTAGGTTTGTGTTCAAATTGCAAGTTGTATGTTTAAGAGATAAGTGAAAAAAGCTTTTCACTTGAATTTTCGTTGCAAAATTGGTATTCAAGACAATAGCAGCGCTCCACGTGTAGCTCATGTGCAAATCGAATGTAACTATTCACTGGATTAATGGAAACAGAAGTTTGATGCCATTCTGATTATTAAAACGCGGATATTAAAAAATATATAGATAAGTATCCGATTATCCCAACTGGTCTCACTCCCATTCCTCATGAAGAAGACTTACCGACAGATATTAACATTCAATAAATTTGTGGTATTGCTCAGTCACAATCCGATGAAAATTAAGATATTTCTCAAGGCACTTGTGACTCCCGTACATACAATCTCAGACCTCCAGTGAACCTCATTATCTTCCTCAAAAATAACTCAATGATATGGTGCGAGATGTGTGGCTATGAAAACAAAATAACGAACGTCTCAGCCGTAGATTATCAGAGTGGAATATTTTGACAGACAGAACAAGAATTACTTCCTTTAGAAAACGAAATTGGTTTACTAAAATAATTACGGAATGGAAGATAATTTTTGTATGTGTTTCAATAAAGACTGTTTAAAGAAGGGACTACAAATCGAGCATGAACCTTCAGTGGGGGCGCCTTTTAATTTATTATGATTAAGTTAGAACTTATCCAAATTTTAGTGAAGGATGAAGTTTAATCAAAAGAAGTTTGTAGTTTAAAAATTGTTTGTGATAGTAGGATTATTAGACAACAGAATGGATGAAAACTACAAAATCTATTATAATAGTTTCTTCAGTTCAATTTTAATATATTATTTTCTTTTCTGGCTATGTACATTTAACTGTATGTGATAGGGACCGTACATTCAAATATATTCTCGATATTTTTTTATTTAAATTCCCACTTCATGCACCATAGACGCTACTAGTTCTCATCGCAACGCATTGCAAAACCTCGCGTACTTGAACATCCTGACGGCGAGTGTCTGCGGGAAAGCGGCCAATCTGCAATTTCGTAGACTTACCTATCGATTACACCGCTTGTTCCTCTTTCATTTTTGTACGTACTTCTGTTCACAACGAATTTGCACCTCATGTACAACAGACCGATACTAATTCTCATCGCAGCGCCTTGCAACACTTCACGTACTTGTACACCCTCTCTGGGAGTGTCTGCGAGGGCAAGGACAACCTGAAATTTCGTAGCTTTACCTTTTGATTTTACCGATTGTTCCTCTTCCATTTTTGTACGCGCATTCCGTTTTTACCGAATTTCTACCTCATTCACAAGAGACGTTACTAGTTCTCATCGCAGCGCCTTGCAACACTTCGCGTACTTGAACATGCTTGCGGCGAGTGTCTGAAGGAATGTCTACGGGATTTCATGGACCGGTTTAATATATTCTTCTTTCTTAGAAAACTGTGTTTCTTGCTTATTTCCTTACTATATTTTCTTTTGTTAACCACAATTAAGAAATACACAACCACCCTGCAAATCCGTCGGCCTACCTGTCGATTTCACTGCTTGTTTATTTTCCATTTTGGTACGCGCATTCTGATCCAAACGAATTCCCACCTCATGCGCATAAGACACGAGTTCTCATTGAGGCGCCTTGCAAAACCTTGCATACTTGTACCCTCTGGCAGCGAGTGTTTGCGGGGACTTGGGCCGTCCTGCAATTTCATATCCTTACCTCCACTTGTTCCTTCTTCATTTTGGAACCCATATTCCGTTCTTAACGAATTCCCACCTCATGCACAAGAAGCGCTACTAGTTCTCATCGCAGCGCCTCGCGTACTTGTACACCCCGGCGACGAGTGTCTGCGGGGGCGGGGGCGGGGCGGGGGTGGGCGGTCCCCAGGACGCGTCCGGGAGGGTTGCCGCGCGCTCTGTCTCCGCGCGGCCGCCTTCGCCGCCGTCTTCGCCGCGGCCTAAGAAACAGCGGCGCGGTACATAATTTAAATTTACTTTTAACGCCCGGTACCGTTAACGTGTGCGCGCCGCGCTCGTGAAATTTTATACCCCCGGCTGGCTCTCAGAGGGCAGGTAAAAACTTGGTCTTCTTCGTCTTGCTCTCTCCTCGCCCTCCTGCGCGCGGCTGCGGGCGGCGGCGGCGGCGGCGGCGGTGGCGTTTCCGGACGCCCCGCTTCGCCCCGCCCCTTCCTGGTCGCTCCCCGCGCCGGCCCCGCTCCGCCCAGTGCCTTCCCCGCCCATCCCGCTCCGCGCCGCGCCGCCCGCACGCGCTTCATTTTATGGCCCGAGCGGGCATTACGGTCTCGCTGCCACCGCTCCCGGGCAGATAACAAATGAGGAGCAAGCCGCGCCGTGGCTGCGCGACGAGCGACGGGCAGTGCGCAGCCTCGTCGCCAGCGCCAGCGGCGGTGGTGGCGGTGGCTACTGAGGAGACTGGCCATCTCTTGCTTGGTGGCGCGCGCTAGCGTTCAATTTTCTACTTCTAGTTCCTTTTCTTAGGAAGTTCAGTAGTGTAACAGCCAGTCATTTCGCTATTCAATGATCTCCCACCGCACGAAAAAACACATACATTTGTTAAGTATACATAATACGAACTTTCGTATAAAAAACACATACATTTGTTAAGTAGGCATAATATGTATTAATTATTGTATATGTTTTTTTTGTGCGGGAGGGGATCATTTAATAACGTAACTACAATAGTTTAATCTTAATTCTATAGTTTAATCTTCCTCTGTTATTTTCATTTTGATGTGTCGTCTTACAACTCAGCCCCGTTTAAAAAGTGTTCGGGATACAAGTAATTTCGTGTCGAGAAAGAGCCGTGTGTTCAATGTCAATGCAGCATGGTATAGTTCATTCCTTACTGTTCACACAAAATTCTTATCGTTGTTATTAACAGGCCACAGTAGAAAATGCTCTTCAAAACTAATTTCAAATAGTTTAGTACAATTAAGACCGTTTTAGTTATTTTATTTGGATGTCGCGATTTTGTGGATGATGGTCTTGATCCCTATTTCAGAAACGTATGAATACTTTACAAATGAAAAGGAATGCATTTGTCTCTGAAGAGATATGGTTGAATTCAATTTAATGATAAAAATTTGTTTCAACTACTCTAAACAAATCGAACATCTTATCACTTTCTCATCACCAATAGTCGTTGTCACGCAGTTACCAATGGCCACGCAGACGACTCTATTCAATAACATTTTCTTGGGTATAATTTTCTTCTTATTTTTATTCTTTGTCTAATTTACTTCTCTTGGTTTTTTCTAATCTTAGCTCTATATGCAATTAAAGACTTCGCACTTGCGACTTAAAGATTTCCTCTGCCAACATTTGCTTTTTAGAACCAGGAGTTATGTTTGTCAGAAAATTTTCTGCAATAATTTTAAGCAAAAGGTCTTTTCCTTATCATGCGTAAAGGTTAAAAAAAATTCTTTTTTCTATCACTTCCCTGTTTTATTTAACTTTTGCTTTTATTCAAACTTACGATCATCTCTTCAGCTAATTTTAAATCCATCATGATTCTAATTCTTACCCACTCTGATTCTAGAATGTAGATCTGGAGCGAGACAGACTTATGTCATCATCAGTAGATTATATGGAAGTGAATAGACAGCGGACTAATTTTATATCTGCACCAAAAAACATAAATTCTTCAATTGATCATAGGTAATTACTTGCATTCACCTCATCCCTGCAAAAACTGAAGCCTTGTTTTATCACAAATTTCGTTGAGACTGATATTTTCTTCTACAGATAATTTCTTAGAGCTGTGTTTCTACTAATTACTATTTTCACATCTACGAAAACGGATTTTTTAAAACTCTTTTTCGTAAGTACTCAGAGCTGTAGTAGCGCATAGGAAAGATTCTCGCTTCCTAATTCTTGGAGGTCGAGTTCAGTCCAAACAAGTCTTCTCAAAAGTTACGAGAACGTATCATGTACAGAAAATATAATGAGTAAATAATGAGTATTTCATTTTAATGTCTCAAAGAATTTAAATTCATGATTTCTCGTTTACATTCACGTTTTACTGCAAATATGTGTATGCTAATACTCCAATAAATGTTTTCTTTGAAAATAGCACCAGTTGATGTAAATCTACAATGTTTGTGATCGACATATGTAATCGGTACCAACAAACAATGTCAATACACCGTCCAATACGATTAAGCATTGGAGGGGAAATAAAATGAGGGGTGGGTCAAGAGTCTACATCTCACGGCGTCATACGCAGCCTCCTCTGAATGCCAGGTTTGGTGAATCTGTAGCCCTGCGCATCTGTATCCTACGGAGAAGCGCAGTTTCGGCGCCGGAGGGTGCCGACTAGAAAAGGGATGAGATTCCCAGACCTTGCGCGTCTCCGCCACGTGGACCCACTGCGTCGCCCGTGGGAGCTGGGCGAGCGAAGGGCGAGAGGGCGAGTGGCGAGGAGGGGGCGGGGCGGGCAGGGCGCGGCCGCCTCAAAAGGCGTCGCGACCCGCGCAGTCGCGCAAAAGGCTCTGAGTCGCATAATAATCTTCCTAATGCACCTCTGGGCCTGGCAGCGGCGGCGGCGGCGGCGGGCGCGCAGGCCCCCATGGGACCGGGGCGAGAGGTGGCACGCGGGGCGGCGCCCCCGGGGCACACACGCCGCCTCCGCACCGCCCCCGCTCCGCCCTCCCGCACCCCCGCCGACGCCGCCGTCTCAGCACGGAACAATGTCAGGCGCCGGAGCCCGGAATGCATGCGAACAAGGCGCGGCAGTGGAGGCGCGCGACGGAAGCTGTCTTGTCACGGGCGCCGGCGGGGGCGGCGGAGACGGAGCAGACGAGAGGCGCTCGCGAGCGACACCACATGCAGATTCGTCGCCGCGCCCTCCCGCCGCCCCCGCGTCGCGCCCCACAGTGGCAGAAAATTCCGAACCGGATGGACGTGTATATTGCCAAGTTCTAACATATAGTTTGCATTTACTTAATGCCTTATATTACAGATCCTGTGGATTTTCATCCACTACTGCAATGCAAAAAGTGTCTTTACAAATTACTTCACCACAAGTAAAATTACTGTGTGATAATATGAAACTTCGGGTTGAATATTCTCATCCACCTTCTTACTTGCGTTGCGTCTAAATTGATCAGAAAAATATTCAATACATTCCAAATACTACTATCATACGTATTGGCATTTACAGATCTTAATGTTTGGTTGCGTGTTCAGTCGTTCCTTCTTTCACTTGCGTTTCCTTAACATGGACTTATCTCCAGAAGGCCTCCTATTCTGTGTTGTCTCGGAGATTTCTTACTTTGTGTGGCCATCAATTCACCTCGACGCCTGCCAACCACTCCTCTTGCGTTCTATCGTTTTGGGCATTATTCTCCAGTGAGTTGTATTTTACGACCAAAATACATCGTCTTTATTTGGAGAAATTTTAATCTCGAGGAATATTATCACCAAATACTATCCGTAAATTATTCCTAGATAGTCAAAATTGTCTGTTTAAACAAGGGCTTGATTTTGTTGTCGGATGATACACCTGAGGTGTATCATGTATCAAATTCAAAGCAAATACAAAAACCTTTCCTTTACTTTCAAACGACACAAAGGTACCAACTCTCCCTATATTATTAAAAACTCAAGATGGTAAAAAGTTGCTAACGATAAATAGATCAATAAAGTAGCTGTAGTTATTCTTTTATTTCATATTCAGTGTACGTTGGTTCTGACAAGCTGGTTTACAGAGTCCGGAAGGGAAACATGAATTGCGGTGGTAGTTAATATTAATGGATATTTTATTCAATTTTGGAAGGCAATTCATAATCAATTAATTTACATATTGTAATTTAAATACATCTGATGCACGTTGAATGTTGCGTCTTGCATGATGGCGGGACATGAAAGACGCCATTTGAGTCACCTGCATTTTCTTCGTTCTTTGCATTCAGCACGAGCAGTAAACGCCGCCACCGCGCCCGCCGGTGAGCTCTGGATAGAGATAGGGTAGCATAGGGGACAAGTAATACGAAAATTAATGACATGGATTCCTATTTTACATTTTATTGTTATTTATCGCCTCAACTGTAATTTATCGTTTTGTGTAGGTTTTCCAAAACCACTCCCATACATGCTTTTAGAGCTCATAGTGAGTTTTTAGTGCAGTTTTGTTTATGAGGACAATAGAAACGTAAAATGTATAAAGAAACTAAAGATACATCTACGAAAGGAAGCAAAAAGGTAAGCATCCCAGAGTTTTGTCGAAAGAATCGAAGGGAATCTCAATGAAAAGTACTGCCTAGTCAGAGAACCAAAAAGACAATGTCAGTTTAATCTATTGCCTGAAAACAAATACTAAATCTCTTGACTACAAATTGCAATGAAGTCGAAGAAAGAATTAGACAATGAATGAAATTGAAAACAAAAAAAATAAGAAACTTACATCAAAAAATACATTGAAAAAAAACCGCTTAAAATCATAACTAATAATTATTTTAAATAATTTATGCACACATTAAATTAGATTAAAGAAAAGTTTAGTGCAGTTTGTGTAAGGTATTATAGTAAATGAATTTTTAAAACACCTGGACAAAGTGAAATTAAAGAATTATGGAACTGTTTCAAATAATATTAAGAGTTTTGTTTGATAATATATGTACATTTTTATTTTGTTTATTTTATTTTGGTTTTTTGGTTATTTTGTTTTTTTAATAGATAATCGATGAAAAATAGCAAAGAGCTCTTCTGTTTTTGATGTCGGTTTTTAAACGGTGGTAATGGTGTTACTATATTTTTATATGAAAAGATAATATTTTTCTGATTGAATTCGCGAACCAGTACATTCAAACCTTTTGTCCGCCACCACGGCCACCGACATGGCGACGCGAGCTCCGGCTGAATCTGATTTTATTATTTATTTATTTGTTAGTCACACCGGTCATAATTGCACAACGTAAGCAGCTAATTTTAGTTAAGGGAAGTTCACTGTGCGAAAACTAAATATTACTCTGAAATATGAAACCAGTTTAACAAGTTAAATGAAATTAAATCTTAAAAAAACGAACAGAAAAATGTTTTATTCGGTTATGGAATATACGAAGTTGTATTCGATATAGTTTCATTCAAATGACAACGGTGAATTTTATGACGCCTGACTGAGTGTGTCTTCTACCAGCTGTGACAGCTACTGAAATCATTAGTCCTATTAGTGTAGTGTATGTTATATCGCGGGATGCAGCCGTGTTCCTCGCAGGAGCGTTAGATCCGACGTTGACCTACAGGTCGACTAATGGATTTTTCCTTGTCTAGGGAGACCGCCCAAGCCGGGTCAAGTTCTTGGATCTGACTCCTCCTGTAGGGTACCGCCGAAGTCGAGACAATTTCTTGAACCTGACTGGCCCTCAACATGTATGGAAGCATAGAAGTGGATGTAGTAGGAGAGGGAAAAGAACAAGGAAGGAAAGAACTCTATAATTTGTAGTCAGTTATTTTTAGCCACTGCTTCAAATTCGCCAGGTACTGATCGGGGATAGCGTGAAAAATTGCCGATCAGAATAGCCAGCCGTTAAAGTTCACCTCCAGATTGGTGGAAATTAATACAACTATTACACTCGTCATTCGATCCCTACGATCGCCCTAAGAACGATGCTGCACAAACAACTTTACGCCGAGCTGTAGAATTGTACGTGCGATGGTGTTGCGCCTGCCGTAGCGCGATAGGGCCAGTGCGCCCTCGGGGCTGCAGCTGGCGCGGGGCCTCGACGAGGAGGCTTCTTGCGCGCCCCGCAGGGATTGGCCCGCGAAGCGCCCTTCGCCCGCGCAGACAGCGCAGCACCTTTGTGATGCTAACGCCCACGAGCCGCCCTTCCCTCCAGCCCCGCCCTACGCCCCGCCCTGCGCCCCACCCGCTCCGCCCCTGCCTGCGGGCCGCCATGCCTGGTCTTCCGAGAACGAGCGCCTTGTCACTGCAGAGCGGCGCTCCTTTCCGGGAACATCACCAGCCGCCTCTGGGCAATGAGTATTAACTATACTTGATGACGGGGAAAGAATGCTTATGCGTACTCTCGTTTTTATGAACATTATTGTTTTTATATGGATAAATTGTTTGTAACAATTTTGACAAGTAAGTATCGTGGAAATATCGTTGCTAGACAATAATTCATTGAAGGAAGTTTCTTTTCCGTATGTTGATTTACCTTGTACTCCACGCATTAACAACCAAAAAGTAACTGTTCAGAATATATGACATGCACAATTCTGAGAATTTCGGCTCTACTTGACAGTTGTACCTTGCCTCTGGAATTACTCAATCGGCTTCGTTTCTGTACATGCCACCTATGATTGCATCTTTGATATCCTTGCTGTGTAGAATTCTAGGATTTATTGATTTGATTACTTCGAGCTACCGAGCGCGTCAACCGTTATAGTTATTAGTCTCGTAAGTGTATTGCATGATTTTTATCACGAGAGGTTTGGGCGTACTACCCCCGCTGGATGACGAAATCCGTCGCCAACCTATATGTCAGCTTCGAGTTTTCCCCATCCATATCTCCCACCAGTGGGGGCACCGCCGCAGACCAAATGAACTCTAATCTCCAGAATCGTCTCCGGACATGTGTGGTAGTGTAGTGCATGTAAATGTTGGTAAGTAAGGTGTGAGGATAGGAGGTAGAAAAGTCCGCGCTTCGTTCTGGATTCTGCTCCGGAATTCGCCTCGTATTGATCGGAGTAACCACAGAAAACTACCGATCAGAGCAACCGGCTGCTAGAAGTTCCCTCGAGACAGCTGCTGGACTGGACCTAGCTACGAGGTAATCCTGCCACTGTCGACTCAAACTCTGGTCAGATGCTCTATAGTAGCATCATTTGATTCCCTGAGCCACCTCAGCCGGTGAAGTTGTAGGATGCAAGTAATGAAACATAGGAGCCTCTTTAGTAACTGCTACAGGCGCACTAATGTGTGTCTTTGGGATCTATTCTTCGCATCAGTAGGAATGGGTACGAGTATCTTGCCATTCCACCACTCCATTACCCACCGCACGCCTTCCGCGCTACCCATGGCTGCCTCGCACATCCCCGCACAACCTGGGTCTTGCCTGCCGTCTGACGCTGCTCCTCACTTCCACCTTCACTTTCGATTCGCAGTACCCCGCCGCGTCCCGCCCCGCCGCGCCGCGCCCCGCCGCGTCCCGCCGCGTCCCGCCGCGTCCCGCCGCGTCCCGCCGCGTCCCGCCGCGTCCCGCCGCGTCCCGCCGCGTCCCGCCGCGTCCCGCCGCGTCCCGCCGCGTCCCGCCGCGTCCCGCCGCGTCGGAGTCCACCTCTCCTCGCCACGCCACGCCACGCACAACACCACCCCGCCTCCCACTCCACGCCTCCACACTCCGCGCACCTCTTCCGCCTGTATCCTACTTCCCGCCTCCCCGCATTCACCGCCTTGCTTTTCCTCATCTTGCACACCACCTGAAAAGTTTCTTTAACTTCTACACATAAGTGTGCAAGATTTACGTCTGTTTTTAAACCACTTTAATATCAGTTAATAAATACCGATCACTATTATCAATTTAAATTTCCTTTTCACGTTTATTCTATAAACTTGTCACTAGTAGTCACGAATATTTTATTTTCGAAGTTTATCCACATTTTTTCTTTTAAACAATTTTAATTATCAATTGTATTTCCGCTAATCATATAACATTTACATTCAATTTAGAAATAAACATAACAGCTCTCTAGCTTTTCATATCGGTGCAGGAATTCCATGCATTTTTCAATATATATCAACTCTCATTTAACTATGCTATTTTCTGTCAGTTAACCTTTTATCTACTGATAAAATATCTTTCCCTACATAAAAATACACAATACCAACCAGTTGCCTAGGCGCCTCAAATCCACGCAAAGCCTTCTTGTTACATGATTACTTTTAGTAGGGGAGGTCATATAAAATATTTGTAACCTAACTCGCCACTCTTCCCCGCTCTCTTCATCGTCCCCAGCCCCCGTTCCTACATTCCATCAATGTTATGGTGAAGTGAAGTGAAATGATTTCATTTCTTCCTGTTTGTTTTGCTAGTCAAAAACGTCTTTTTACAGGCTATTCTGACACACGTTAGTATTTATTGATTTATGGTAACGAGTGTTTTACGTGTTAGAAATGTGTTAGAAATGTAATAATTATTATAAAGATTGTATATTATTATACTGTGGTTTTAGGTCAAAACGTTTGTCTCAATATGAGTGAATAAGTGCAGGCTGCTGTGTATGCGAGTGTTCCTTGCCCTGTGTATGTATGCACGCGTGTGTTTGTATGTATATTTGTGTAATATGTAAGTTTATTTATCTAAATGATAGTGTATATGTACTTTCATTTGCAGTATATGAATACAAATGCCATTTGCACGTGTAGGTAATGACAAAGACTATTTCACTCGTGAAATTAAAACCAATAGTGTTTAACTACAGTGTTTATACATGCAAAACACCCCAATCAGGGCGGTGTACTTCAAAACGTGAATTGCTTTTTTCCATCAGATTTTTCTTTTATCTCCCTACTAGCCAAACATAAACTGTGACTAATATCTTAGATATATACATCGATCGCTATGTCGATATCTAATAAACCGCGTATGTACTATAGCATAACCTCTTTGATTTTAACATAGCTTTCAGTTCTTTTCAATATTTGGCGCTTTTTGGAACTCAGTTGGACATCATTTCACTCGTGGAATAGCCGTGTTAAATACCACTCGTTTTTTGTAAATTCTCTGTTAAATCGCCTCCTCGCTTGGCGCGTCGAGAATTTATCGAGAATTTGCAAAGAACTCGTTGTATTACCTATGATAATTTGTTTTTTATATTGATTTTTTATATATTGTTATTTTTTAATTTGTAATTATGCTGTCACGATTCTTCATTCTGCGACCGAGCAACATCTTCCCAATTGTAGAATAAAGCTTATATCTCGCAATATAACATTCAGGTAAGATCTAAATCTTTTTTTGACAATCATATATTTTTTTATTAATTACATATCTTTACATTAACATTACGTTTCGGAGATATTTGTTAATGTAAAGATATGTAATTAATAAAAACTATTGGGTGATTGTCAGTTCGAGTCCTGTCGGCGGCAGGATCTTCGATACTAGCTTTTCAGCTAGGTCGAATTCAGTCGCTGTCTGGAGGAGAATTCTAGCGGCCGGCTGCTCTGATCGGTAGTTTTCCGTGTTTTTTCCGATCAACACCAGGCGAATGACGGAGCAGTACCCTACCAAACGGGCCACGGACCGCGCGCGATCTTCCCTTCGTCTTCCTTATCCTATCCTTTCTCCTTACACACACACTTAGACAAACATGCACTACACTACCACATATTCCGGGAGACCGGTCGGGAGCTTAGAGCTTGCCCCGCTGGTGGGAGAGTCCTCGTTAGGATGAAACTCCACTAGCCGACCGTAGTTCGGCGCCGGATCTCACCATCCAGCGGGGGAAGATCACCGCCATCTCCTAAGAAAAAGCATGCACTACACTTACGGGACTAATGACCAAAGCAGTTGACGCGCCCGGAAACACGAAAAAATCAATCAAGGTGATTGTCAATAAAAAAAATTGAACCTTACCTGAATGCTATATTAATAAACAATTTCAATGACAATCTGTACTTTAAGTATAGCAAAAAAAGCTTATATGTATTATAACATTCCACCCCGCCCCTTCTAACGCATTTTCCTGCGCTCCGCGCCGCGCGCCCACCTCTGTCCGTTTTCGTCCTGTCCCCGCTCCGCGACCGCCTCCGGCCTGCGCGCCGCGACGGGAATTGTAATAATGAGGATTTACTCGTCGCCCTCCCCTGCGCTTTATCGCTGTCTTGTTACCGCGCGCTCCCCGCCCGCGCGCCCTCCCAGGCTGCGTGTAACAGCATTCTAAATGTTGCCTCTTGTTTTCTACAAATGAGAAAGAAATGTTTAGTGCTCATAAAACCGGATATAAAAAAACAACACTTCCCTAACAGGTTTTACCGCCTGAAATATATACTGTTATTAAAGAATTCTCTTCGCGAAACTTTATAAATCTGTTATTTTGTCTCGCTGAGTACTCAGGGCACATCTCGCTCCAGACGCCACTCATGAAATATTAACGTAGCGCAGCACCATGCTGCGTAGTTATTTGCTCTATGCTGATTCTCGACGCTCATTTCTGGCTAGTTGCTTTTCGCTTTCCTCTTCGATGAATTTAAGCACGTTTACGAAACTTAATATTTAGCATTTTCTTTTATCTCTAAGCAGGGAACAGTTCTTGGAATGTATTTGCTCTAATTTTATTGTTTTAAGAAGACTACGAAATTAGCAATAAGATACTAAATCGAAGTTTTCGGAATTATGTTGAAGTCTCTTAAATTTCTTATATACTTACTTATATACTACTATAATTGAAGTGTCTTATATTATATACTTTAATCTCACAATTAAAGTATAAACCGTCGATAACGTCCTACGTATAAAAAAAAACAAATGTTCTATACAGATAATAGTCATCTACCATATGGCACAGCACTCGCAATACATAAAACAATAGACAGACCTCTCCTATTGTATGTATGGCAAGTGCAGCTAAGAACAATCTTAACAAAACCAAGTTATTCAAAATCCGTTCCTAAGGACAATTACCAGCGCATCATAGTTTATTTTTAATGCACAGATCCATAAAGAATTCAATCTCTAACCCATAACCTAGCACATCCTATACCTATCCACCTAATTATACTCTAAACTAATGCAGATACCTAATTTAACCGCATTCAACCTAGCCAGAAACCCCATCTATTCCACAAGAATTAAAACCACATATTCCTAAAGCAATTTTCCGAATTGACCCTAATTAGGGGTGACCATTAGGTTTCCTCAACCGCAGTGCTAGCTGTAAGTTTAATTTTAGTTTAGATAGTAAGTCAACAAACTAATTGAGAGTGAATGTAACTGAACTATGTAAATATCATCATAAATAAAACAATAAATTTAAAAAATTCCATGCAGATATTTCTGAAAGAGAAGAAAGATCGTTGTCTGTCAATTATGGACGTTACACGGCTTCTATTGATTACGTTGATGATAAAATTACAATTAATGCATTCGAAAAGAAGTCGAGTGTACCCACATTGTTCAAAACAAGTAGAATAGAAAGTGAAGAGACAAAATAATCTCAGTTCAAATGCTATTGATGTTTTTTTTAGGTTGCTTTTTAACTAATATGTCATGTACCGACCTCTGGGATTGTTTATTTTGGGGTAACTGTAGGGGTAACCCGACACGTAAGGACAATACGGGCACACACAAACATTCATGCTCGAGGCGGGATTCGAATCTGCGACCCTTCGAGCCGAGATATCTACGGCCCTTCAGCCTTAGCGACCTCGGCTATCCAGGTCGGCACTGTTGAGGTTTGACTTCCCTGAAATACTTCCCTGACTTCCCTAAGCCTCATAGTCGTTGGAGTGAATAATAAACGCAAAGTATATTACACTAGGGAAAACACAATTAAGATAGCTTCCTATCTGTTTGAAGCAATTATGACATCATTTTATCTCACACTTGATGAAATGTCCTAGTATTGCCTTAAAATCTTATGTCCCTTAAGCACTCGAGTTGCGTGATCTCAAGATATTCATTAAAATTCTTACCCACGGACTTAGCATCCTATGAAAACTTGTCACTCGCTCATCGTACACATCATGGATATTTTTGGGTTCTTTCACACCTCTACTACCTACGTGAAAATCTGAAATTGATAAACTAAAACATTACACTTGCGAGAGGGAGTTTCGAAAGGTGAAACTATACCTGCACCACCTCGATCATCGATTTAAAACGCATTTCCACGGTTTGAAACTCCGTAGACAATTTGTTCAAATAAAAGACGAGAGCACATTGAAGCGTTTCAATAACAACACAGTCAATAAAGCATAACAAGACTTCCATAATGCGGCTTGAAATATTTAAAGTGCTCATGCAAGGAAGAATGTGAAAGATTCGTTGGAAACAGCGCGTTTCACATGTTGAAGTTCATTGTAATCCTTCCACATCGACCTACACAACAGATTCAAATTATTGTTTGAATAATGTATGAGAAACAAAACGTGGAAACAAAAAACTATTTCCGCAAACCCTGAACTTCAAACATGGAATATTATGGTATTATCTAATTTTATTCGGTCTGCGCAGAATGGTGAAGAATCTCACATTATAATTCTAAACTTCTATAGAAGAATTTTTTTCTACTCCCGTTATATAATTCTGTAATTTGAGGGGTGCAACCCGTTGCATAATGATACTCATTACGATACATATTTCATTTACGATTATGATACAGGTTCTTGGCCAATCACAGAGAAGTTTACAAACCAAGTATTGGCACTTAATTGAGAATTGTTCTAGTAAAATATTTCGTTCGATTGTATATATTAAAATCGCATTTAATATTATTTACTATGTTTGTCAGTTTTAATTTTTTTATTATTAGTATTTTTACTGGGATATCACTTTAAAAAAATTGAATTGTTATTTCCCTTTGATCCTATTTGACTAGGGTAGTGGTAGAGGGAACATTTGATTGACGTTAAGATCAGAACGCAAATCATTTTGTGTTATATGTGGCTGCCGTGTGATTGGCCTTAAAAACCGGCCAATTCTTCAATTTAAAATGTCTAGTGAATCAGAGGTTGAATTAGCAGGAAATAAGAGAAAAGGTGAAAATTGTGACCTCGGAATTATTGCAACAAATTTTGTACTCTCTCGCAGGCGGACTCTTAAACCAAAGCCATCTGCGGCAGGT
>BLKR01011143.1:0-38016 GCA_011170035.1 Teleogryllus occipitalis
AGTCAAGAGAGACACAGAGGAAGAGCTTGTTGCGCTGACGGCGAGCAACAAGGGCGAGCGCAACAGCGACGGCGTCGCCACGAAACGGGATCCCGTCGCGCCGCGCGAGGCCATGCTGACGGGCGGTCCCTTCCTCTTCGCGCTCTGAGATACCCGCGCGGCGCCACGCCCACCCACAACCGCCAGCCTCCGCAGGTACTCCTTTGCACCCGCACTCCACTCGCCACGTTCCAAATAAGAACGAACGAGCCAATTGACACTCTAAAATGTCGGTTCATCCATGATTCTCTCACGGGACCACATGTTCATGACAAAACTTACTCAAGCGTTGTTACAAGTCGCTGATGTGCAAGAGAATAAAACCTTTTTACAACAATAAACCCACTAGACGATATGTGTTCGCAGACAATATTACTAAGTCTATAAATTATTCATTATCTACTCAATATTACATTTTAGATAGTTCTGAAGAAAAAGTAAGAAAATATGCTGTTTCTTTAAAATATTTTAATAATCAACTAAAATTTTAGTATAAAAATATCAAGCTTCTGAAAAGAGAGTTAAATATACATAACCGCTATGAAACTGCATTCAGCCTTTTTAAATGAAAGCGAAGTCTTCGATATTTAAATGAATATAACTATCGCTGGGAGTGGTGGTGAGATGTAATGCTTGTGGGTGGAATAATGGACGAGTGAAAGGCGGACGTGGTGGAACTTCAGCCGCAGGGGGATCTGCAGTTAGCCCAACATTACTTCGCCACTCACTTCGTACATTCGCACTTCCTCAGCCATTCTTTTACCCCTTTCTTTCGCTTCTCGTCGGGCCGACGCGATGGCGCCTGCACGAGTTCGCTACCTATCACGTATGTGGATCAGAATCAGTGATTTCCCTTCCGCTTTGGCGCTGCACGAACCCTGAAGCGTTTATGCACGAGCACGCTCGCCAAACGGGAGCATTAGCACAGGATTTCCACGAATTCTTGCATCGTGGCTGAGAGTTTGTTGCCTCCACAGCAAAGTTCGTCGAACTTTGGCAATGCAACGATGTTGCTGTGTCGCCCCACCGGAAGAACACGTCAAAGATATTTATCAAAATCGAACTTCTTTACATTTTCTAAACTAACTTGCGCCTCATTTATATAAAGAAATGCATTCTTTTAATAGATAGATAGATAGATTTATTACTAATTCTGCAAATAAGTTCCAGAACTTGGTGGCAGAATACACTAACTAAACATTACAAAACTTAACAACTATACAAAATTTTACAAATTTTACACACTTTACAAATTAACATAAACATTTCACCGTGCAAGCTTCCATAGCACTCCACTTCACTTCACTTCACTTCACTTCACTTCACTTCACATCACTTCATTTCACTTCACGTCGCCTCGTCTCACCTCACCATACTGCCAATCACATTTTAATGTGATTCTGACACACTCTTTTCCCTCAACTTCACATCACTGCACTACACGCCACTGCACATAATAATAATAATAATAATAATAATAATAATAATAATAATAATAATAATAATAATAATAGTAATAGTAATAATAATAATAATAATGTTATAATAATAGTTATAATATAACATACTTTACATAGGAGATAATAAGACACATATAAACATCTAGGAATTTAATTTATTTTTAAATTTGCTGACATCATGAGGGAAGGGATCAAAGATTGTCACAGGCAAGTCGTTCCAGTCTCTAATAGTTAGATTCGCGAATGAATATTTCCCAACGTCCGTTTTCTGAATTCTTGTCTGAATTTTGTGCATGTGATCCGCTCTGCCGAAATATGTAGGTTTCCCTAATGGACTTTGAATTTCTTTCCACGGTCGAAAGCCTGTGTACGCTTTATACATAGCATAGAGACGCGATTTCATTCTCCTTGTTTCGAGTGACTCCCATACTTTATTCCTGGTACCCCTGATAGCAAATTTTGAAGCTCTACGCTGAACCTTTTCTAGATTTCTTTGCTGCAAAAGTCTGTATGGGTCCCAACATATCGCGCCATATTCTAATATGGGTCGCACTAATGACATATATGCCGGTTCTTTGATGATGTAACGTAATGATGCACATTCTACGATTAAAAACTTGTCGTTGCCATAAGCACAAGTCTACTAATCTAGTGACAAAATTTACCATTTAAAAATTAAATTCATTATATTTTTGAAATGTTTTATCAAACGAACTTTTAGAATACTTTTTCTAAAGTATTAAGAGATGAGACTGTGGAATTATATGTAAAATTCGAACAAATGCATTTACTGAATAATAAAGAGACAAGTAGTTTAAAATATTACACTATTTTATGTGAACCGTTCATTTATTTGAAATTGTCCAACAATATCGTGAAACTGTTAAGAAACGGGTTTTGGGTGTTGCAACTGGGACCCGTTAAGTCATGGAAACTTTGAAACGAAGAAAAAACAAAAAAATCGATTAATAAAACATTAAGGAATTTATTTTAAAACATTTTACATTGATATGTTTTTGATGACAGGAGAAAAAGCTTCTCCGTAGTGAAACTTTCCAGGAATGCTATCAGATTTGACACGTACGAGTTCAAAATTGAAAGTTTTTTTCTGTTATTGCAACGGTCAATGTGGAATTCAACAAAAGTGTCAACCCAATAATGTCTTACATAAAGATTCGAAATACGAAATACATACAAGCACATTTTTATTCATTTTTTATAACTTTCGTCTAAAGAAGTATTAATAAAGACATCACAGCATATGAAACTTTTTAAAAGGCCTCTATACGTTGGAGAAAAAAGCTGGAATTAAATAGTTGAGAGGTCATGTTTCGTGAAGCAAACACGCACGTGGCCGTAATTCGCTGTGGCGTCAAGCGGCAAGTCGCGAATACTTAACATCCTCGGATACCGGAAATGTCACGGTCTGAATCCTGTGAACAATGTCTACTTAGATTCCTTGCACGAAGAACACCAGAACCTCGAGTAAGACACTCAGTCGAATAAAACATTCCAGTCAAAGAAATGAAAGTGCCCAGCAATGCAATATATTCCTGGCATCTTTTGTCGTTATAAAAATATTCATGGAACGAAATATGACTCACTCATATTTATGAATCCCTAAAAACATTGAAAATAAATTATTTCTAAAAGAAGAACAAGAGTTTCCAAAAGACTTTAAGTAAATTCTTAATGTATAGAAATATTAAGGAGCACCAAAAATACAATTCGAAATTAATATTAATTTGTAAATATATTATATTTTTAATTTTATTTATTTAATTATTTGTAATATTATTAATTTATTATAAGTTTATGTATTATTCTCATATAATATTTTATTAACATAATATCAGTCTTATTATCTTGTTTACGGACGTTTGTGGGTTGCATCTTAGAAGAGATAAAGCCGTCCAATATCCAATGGACGTGAATCAATGATATTTCTTAACATTGAAGACAATTTGATTAAGATATTATTTACTGCTGATTATTGTACAATGTTTTTTATATTCTTCACTTCTCAGAAATATAAACTGGTTTAATTTCTTGTGTTTATATTTCTATAATTTGTCTTTTTCAATTTCAATTTTTCGTATTATAGTCGCCTCTCTCCGTGGCTAATTAATGTTTTAATGTCTTTTCAGGAGCTACTTTTTACCTAAGGCCTGTCCACTACATGGGTACCAAATGTCGTACTATCCGTTTGATCCGCCAGAGCGCGACACCAGCAGTAAGTATTTGCACTTTATGGATTCTGTATCACGACAAGAATCAGACCATCGTTATGTCGAAACTTAAATATTAATGCTTTCGATCATTTGTTACCGATAAATAGTTAAGTACATGAAATGACATGTATTTTTCTGAAAAATTCAAATAATATCAGTGATACTTAAATAAATACAACTATTTACATAAAGATTTATACTATATGCGCAAGTTTTCTTGATATTCGAGAAGATGAAGAGAGGGTTGCTCTGCCTACGTCACAGCGGGTATATCAACCGCTAATTAGAATAATTGGAATATATGTCACATTCCCTGTACGTGTTCCCTGCAACTTTTACAACGATATCGACTGCTATTTCTAGTAATTATTCCATATTTTCTTCAATAGTCATCTTCACATTTCTGCATGAACGTGAATATAAGGTGGAAGACGAATAACTGTAACTGCCCCCCTATCAATAGCCCTTTTGTCACTTATGTAAACATTTTCGTTGGACTTACTTATTTATACTTTTGTAACAATAGTTCAAATCAAATTTTTAATTTACATTACAATCGATTTCCTTCTCTTAATCGAATATGACCGAACCATGAATCCTGGCAGATGATGAACAGGAGTCGTTTAGAAAAATAATTAATCAATAATTGTAGTGATTAATATTGTAATCCTGAACCAAAAAAGACAAAAAGGACGTGAAATATAAGAGCAATATACTCAAACCTTTAATGAAAGCACCCAGACAAGGAAATATGTAACTATGAAGCTATTTGAAGGAATGGAGTAGGCGAAGCCAACATTAAAACTTGTTACGTGGTGTTCCGAATGAGATCTCAGTGTTTTTGAAGGACGTACTATTCAGTGCTGGATAACGACTAGGGAGCTCATGTATCAAGAAAACATGCGTATGCAGTACCCATTTTCTCAATGACTGCAATATAGGGGTACTGTACGATTTTCGTATAGATAAGCAGTACCTGTACATTTATTTTATTTGTAAGCTTATAGTTATATTCAACATATTAAATTTAAATGTTAAGAGCATTTTCGGTACCATGAAATGTTAGCATAAACAATACTTGTTATTATTTATTATTATATTAGAATATTATAATTCAAATGGCAAATCAAAAAATAAAATTAAGAAACAATATAATTCACATTTAAGCCCCCAAAAGGATTACATTCATAAATTACATCCATTGTTTAGAATATATTGTATTTAGTTAGAGAAGCCCACAAGTTTCTCATAATTGTTTAATAATTTTCAAGAATATATTTTTCTTTTACAGTTTGTTATAATTTATGATTGGCTTATGGGATCAGCAAATTGCATTAAGTATTTTTTTTTGAAAATGTGTAAGTAACAGCGGAGACTGCTACTGACCACTGCGTCGTGCTTTAATGAATTTGTTCCCAAATGTGGCGGAAGAATATGCGGATAACTCTATATTCCCACGATTACACATTATGTTGGTGGTATTAATATGTAAATAGAGTATAATTATCCATATAAACAATATAATAATTATTTGAATTATTTAATAAACGTGTTATTATTAAGCAAGAATTTTGCAGTCTTATTAACAGTTTCTGGCTCTCTACATGGCAGTGTTTTTTATTCCGTCAGGCATCTTGTTTTTTTCATTGATGTATAAATTATTGCCTTCTGAAATTTCCTTGGCCTTCTCCATTTTCTTCTTTCGAAATGAATCCACTCAAAGACTATTTTTGGTTTTCTGTAAGTGTGCATTCTTATTAAAGGGCAATACGATTGGAGTTATTTGAATTTCTACACTCTCGATTACTTGTTTCTCTACCTGAATTACCAGCCTAATCCCTTCGTTTGGTATTCAGCTGGGGGTTCTGACATCATCTCCAAAAATTAATTTCCATACCGATAATTTATTTTAACCCAAATTTCTAATCCATACGTAACACAACGCTCCATATTTATAGAATAAATGTATAATAATGTAGGGGTCTAATTATACACACAAATCAGAGGTTGATTGACAGCTCTAGTCCAATAAGTGCGAATCGATATAATGTGGGAATTTAGCCCGCGCTCTCCCCTCACAGATCGGAACTTCTTCCATTCCGCCCTAACCGTTGTGTCTCTCGATTTCATCCGTTATTATTGGCGCGACTGCAGTCGTTTGCTGAGAGCTCCGCCTGCTAACAGCCCCACATGTCTGGCGCCAGTGTTCAAGATCGTGGTGGCGGTTGGCTTCATGATGGTGATGGGCATGTCGCTGCTCGCCACCGCGGCCTCCGCCTCGGGCCCCGGCGCCGCCGGCCCGTCCTCCGTGCGCTACAAGGCGCACGTGAAGGCGGGGGCGGGGGCGCGCGCGCGGGCGGGGGCGGGGGCGAGGGCGCGGGCGGGGGCGCTCAAGGGCGCGGAGGTCATCGACGACGAGGAGGACGAGGACCAGCGACCCCTCTCTCGGAGGTCCAGCCGCCCCAAACGCCGCGCCAGGCGAGTGCATTTCCGGCCGATGCACAAGAACACGGAGCCCTCAGCGTGCTCGCTTTCCATGCCTTTCCTCGGGTTCGATTCCCGGTCGGGCAAGATTATAGTGTGCGTTTTGCTTGGAATGTCCCAGTATATGTTGCTGTGTGACGATGAGAAAGCTCACTTCTCAGGTTGAGAAGACGATAACACGGAGGGATGCCCACGTGCTAACCACACTATCCCGTAACTCATGGTCGCAAGGCCGGGACACCGCTGCTAGTCTTAGGTTTCATCAGAGGCTATTGCTCCAATGCACAAGAACATAGACGGGTAGGTAGGCATCCTGCATCGATATTTGGCAGTTACACGTCCTGGTGCTATGTTGTGTACCTGGTAAAATACAATGCAGAATGAATGCCTATCTGTCGGAGACGATATGTTGAAAATTTCATAAGTGTAACTTCGTTATTTGAGATTTCCCGCCACGTATTTCACTGGCAAAAAATAATCCCCTTGGAAGTTTAATATTTATTCTGAGACACCAAGTAGACATCATAATTGATAATTTTTACATTAATTTGATCAAATATATCACTGTTGACATGTTGCGTATACGCAGAAAGGAAAGGTAACTGTAATACAAGGCGTTGAAGGTTGACATACTGTTATCAAAGAGAATAATTTCTAGGCGATGGGATTGAAAGTACAGTTTATCTTTGTTCTAAAAATCGGAAATCGCCTAATGGACATGCCAAATCGTTATTACAACAGCCACTAATTTACAAATTCTAATTTTCGATTTCAATGAATTATTTGTTGTTGTTTTGTTGATAAGTACCGCGGTGAATCCGGCTTCTCAGTTGTTCTGGACACGGCTCATCTCGAGTCTTCTGTGTATGGAACATTACGGTCACTGGCATCACATGGAAATATGGCGACAGAATTGTTGGGAATGGATATTTGCGTGTGTGCGCGCCAAATTAACACGTAAAAACTACTTACTGGTGCAACATTTTTAATCCGATGCCACCCTTACAATGAACGAACTTGATCAAACGTTACTTCTAGCAACGCCATCGGTTCCATGAACACGGCCTTGGTTAAGTGAATAATTTCCTGCAACGCGCGTTGGAAGGAAACTAAGGATCGTATTTATGAAGCTCTGCCAGCAGCGCTCTTAGGGACCTGCCATCTGGGGGCTTGCTAGGAGCTCAAGGGGCGTCTGTAATTGGCTGGGGGCCGTTAACAAATCGCAAAACCGAACACTGGCAGCCTGCTAGGTCTGGCAGGCCCCTGGCAGAGGTTTATAAATACCGGCCCTAAGTATGCACAAGGACTGAGATGAGCGTGCTCGACTCCCCAACAGCAAGCGCAGCGTGTCCACCGAAATCCGCGACCAGGGCGTGGGCACCGACGCCGACTCCGACGCGCACGTGGTCCCGCCGGTGGGGGTGCTGCCGGCGGCGGCCGCGGCGCTGGCGTCGGGACGCCCTCCGGCCGACGGCGAGGACGAAGGCGAGATCCCCGACGCCCCAGACGCGCCTCTTCAGGTACCTAACGTTCAAATCTCTTCCCTTTAGACTCGCTAAAAACCCGAACCATACCAGAATAACAAACAGATACCCCTACAATATATTCCTCAAAACCTACTCCGAATTTGAACCAGAATAGAGGACCCAATAGGGCATCCTCAACCTTATGTTAGATTTAAGTCTTAGAAATAAGTTTTAAATATAAGTTAGTAAGTAAGTCTATCAAACATATGTAAAGTTTATACTACAACTGACCTATGTACATCCATCAAAATCAATCAAATCAAATAAAAAAAAGGTACCTGGGAGTTTTTTTTTGTTGTTGTTTTTTTCTCCCTTGCAAAATTCAAAATTTATTGCTTATTTACCCTTGAAAATAGATTTTTTTACATGGGAGTTTTTTTGTTTTTTTTTTCTCCCTTTCAAAGTTCAAAATTTATTGCTTGTTTATCCTTGAAAATAGATTTTATTACATGGGAGTTTTTTGTTTTTTTTCTCCCTTTCAAAATTTCAAAATTTAAGTAGTATATGACTTAGTGTAGGGATCACAGAATTTTGAAAATGTGCACACAATTCACTTTTCCCCATAGCACGTCATACGCAGTTTTTAACTGTTTTTTTGACGTAAAATAAATAAATAAATAAATAAATACCTAACGCGCCTGGCTCGTCTCGCGCGCTTCGGGGGAGGCGGATGCGGGCAGCGGCACAGGCCCCGAGTGCACAGACGTAATGTGGGTTGGTTCTCAACGTAATTTGTTTGACGAAAGACAAAGTTGTGCGAAGTCTTGTGATGACGTTTTCGAGGAAGAGGCGATAACACCTTCCATTCCCAGTCTTTCCCATATCTTCCCGTTCTCCTTGGGTTTACTCCTGGGGGGGGGGGGAGTGGTAATTAGACACCTGTGTGTTCCCTTTTTCGGACTTTAAATTCACTCCATGTGAAATGTGCGGGGAGAAAAGAAAAACGGGTTCATACCGTTCATTACCCTTAGCATATGATTTTCACTGATATTCTAATTTATTAATGACATTTTCTTGAATACATCTCTGACTAACGTACAATTTTTTACATTATATCAGAAACGTCTTAGATACGTTCTAATGTTGTTCACATAGATCGTAATACCATAGAACTTACACTTAATATTTAAATATCACAAGCTAATGTACTCTTTTTGAATGTGATAAGTTTAGAAATGTATGGAAATATGAAATTTATAGTGGAAAGAGTAAGATTTATCAGTATTTCCAAGTTTCAGTTCATATAGGCTTTTAAACTGTTCTTCAAGCTGAACGTACAATGCTCTCGAAAAGAATTGCCAATATCTATCCAAAACAATGGGATTGTGGTTGTCTGTAAGGACAAATGCAACATCAAACATTCCACATAAACTAGAATCTGAAAGCACTGATGAATGTGTCGTATACTACTACAGATACCACTCATATCCAACTACTTGGTACATTGCAATTTATACTTTCAATGCTTCTTCTAATATTGATTAAAATTATGAATTAGCAAAGGATATATCAATAAAACTTGTTTTCAAAACGCTTAAATGTTATTTTCTGTCCATTGTCATTTCAAGTTTGAAGTTTACCTTTGATGTGCACTACACGAGTTTTCATCTTCCTCATATATAGAGTGGTCCAAAAAACGTATACACTGTTTGAACGTAATCCTATTTGGAACGCGGAGACATATGGCTGATTCATGCCTGCTATTTCAGTGGAATGTTGTGTTCTTACGTTTACGCGAGTTCAAAGTGACCTCCATTAGCAGCTAAACAATGTCAATGCTGCTGAACTGCTGACCGAGTGAATACATTTTTTTGGACCCCTCTGTATTCGGTCTACCTACTCTCCTTCACATAGACCTGTTGCCTCCGTAGCACATTCCACATCTTTCATCCAGCTTGTGGATGGCCTTCCACGCTTCTTTCTTGTAGGTGTCCCCTACCATGCTTTCTTCGGCCACCTTATGTGATCGGTCCGTTGGAAATATCTATACCAACAAAATCGCTTGGCTTGAACCGTGTCTAAGATGGATCCTGCCACGCCCATACTCGGATGTCGGATGTCTTCGTTTCGTATATGATCTAATTTTGACACACGGCAGCTCCTCCTACAAACGTCGTTTACAAGGAACATCACGTCTCTAACTTAAATCCCACGTTTCCGCTCCGTGAGTATATATCCAGCACGTGGGTTTTCGTCCTGCAGATCCACCTTATGTTGTCGGTCTGTTGGGATGTCTATACCAACAAAATCGCTTGGCTTGAACCGTGTCTAAGATGGATCCTGCCACGCCCATACTCGGATGTCGGATGTCTTCGTTTCGTATATGATCTAATTTTGACACACGGCAGCTCCTCCTACAAACGTCGTTTACAAGGAACATCACGTCTCTAACTTAAATCCCACGTTTCCGCTCCGTGAGTATATATCCAGCACGTGGGTTTTCGTCCTGCAGATCCACCTTATGTTATCGGTCTGTTGGGATGTCTATACCAACAAAATCGCTTGGCTTGAACCGTGTCTAAGATGAATCCTGCCACGCCCATACTTTGTCGGATGTCTTCATTTAGTATAGGATCTCATTCTGACACACGGCAGCTCCTCCTACAAACGTCATTTACAAGGAACATCGTCTCTAACTTAAATCCCACGTTTCCGCTCCGTGAGTATATATCCAGCACGTGGGTTTTTCGTCCTGCAGATCCACCTTATGTTATCGGTCTGTTGGGATGTCTATACCAACAAAATCGCTTCGCTTGAACCGTGTCTAAGATGGATCCTGCCACGCCCATACTCGGATGTCGGATGTCTTCGTTTCGTATATGATCTAATTTTGACACACGGCAGCTCCTCCTACAAACGTCGTTTACAAGGAACATCACGTCTCTAACTTAAATCCCACGTTTCCGCTCCGTGAGTATATATCCAGCACGTGGGTTTTCGTCCTGCAGATCCACCTTATGTTATCGGTCTGTTGGGATGTCTATACCAGCAAAATCCGCTTCCTTGAACCGTGTCTAAGATGGATCCTGCCACGCCATACTCGGATGTCGGATGTCTTCGTTTCGTATATGATCTAATTTTGACACACGGCAGCTCCTCCTACAAACGTCGTTTACAAGGAACATCACGTCTCTAACTTAAATCCCACGTTTCCGCTCCGTGAGTATATATCCAGCACGTGGGTTTTCGTCCTGCAGATCCACCTTATGTTATCGGTCTGTTGGGATGTCTATACCAACAAAATCGCTTCGCTTGAACCGTGTCTAAGATGGATCCTGCCACGCCCATACTCGGATGTCGGATGTCTTCGTTTCGTATATGATCTAATTTTGACACACGGCAGCTCCTCCTACAAACGTCGTTTACAAGGAACATCACGTCTCTAACTTAAATCCCACGTTTCCGCTCCGTGAGTATATATCCAGCACGTGGGTTTTCGTCTTGCAGATCCACCTTATGTTATCGGTCTGTTGGGATGTCTATACCAACAAAATCGCTTGGCTTGAACCGTGTCTAAGATGAATCCTGCCACGCCCATACTTTGTCGGATGTCTTCATTTAGTATAGGATCTCATTCTGACACACGGCAGCTCCTCCTACAAACGTCATTTACAAGGAACATCAAGTCTCTCACTTAAATCCCACGTTTCTGCTCCGCGAGTATATACCCAGCACGTGGGTTTTCGCCCTGCAGATCCACCCGATAAAGGAGGCGTCCGCGTCCGTGTCCGCGTCCGCCCTCTCGAAGGAGTCGTCCTCCGAGGAGCTGGAGGACGAGGAGGAGGCGGCGACGGCGGCGACGGCGACGGCGACGGCCACTTCGGGTCGGCGGGACGGTGGCAGCCGCACCATCTCGTTCCGCGTGCAGAGGGAGCTGGAGGGCGTGGTGGTGAAGACGCGGGACTCGCGCGGCGAGATCGAGCAGCTGCACGGCCAGCTGCAGGCGGAGGCGCGGCGCGAGCGCACCACGGGCCAGATGACGGAGAAGGAGCTGCGCCAGATGAAGCTGGGCCTCGTCGCGCCGCGCCCGCCCGCGCGCCCCGTCGACCCCGACGACGACGACGCCGACGCCGCGGTACGCACCCCCCCTCCGACATTTACGCACTACTCTAACGGAAACTACATTAAAGTAACTTCACGAACGCGTATTGAATTTAATGTACTCTATGATGCAAGAGTCAAAGCTTTATGGTCATATCGAAAAGGAATGAATTAATGATCTTGATGGACGGCTGAGTATGAATACATGAGATGAATGATCAGAGGCAGTGGAAACGGGAGAATATCTACTTCATACCTACACTGATTAATGAATGCTTAAATTTAATGTAAAATGTTACATTAAGTCTAACGTACAATACATTAATCAACATAAAGTGTAATGACATTTCTGACTGTGTAAGGGGAAATAATGTAATATTGAGCTACCAACCATGAATCAAGAATATGGAGTCAACTGCCAACCATATTGGTTTAGTAACTTTACGTAGCATATGACATGAAAGATATCAAGACACATTCATACAAAAGTGAAGTCGTAGTGTTCCGCGGCCAGAATCTTCTGAGTGGTGTTAGATGTCCGGGTGACGCCTCGTCAAAGGCTGTGGTGCCGACGTTTCGACCATCTTGCCGCGGCCTTCCTCAGGGCTGGTCTGCAGAGGAAGACCACGAGAAGATGGTCGAAACGTCGGCATCACAGCCTTTGAAGCGGCGTCAGACGGACCTCCAAGAGTACTCGAAATTTATACATTTTTCACAAATGAAGTAATATTGAATTATCAACAATACATCAAGAAAATGGAGCCAGCTGTTAACCAAATTGTGGAATTACATGAAAGATATCAAGACAAATCTATTCATTTGTTCAGATTAGGAAATCAGTTAAACTTTTTAGACCAAAAAAACAAAAACAACAACGAAAATGGTGTCTAAGAGTACCATGTTGGATTCTTAAGTTATTTGTACAGCATACGACATTCAAGCTTTCCAGATGAAAGTAAGACTTCGACATATACATAACAATATTAGTTGAATGAGTCAGGCGATAGGTGGTGTCATAAAGACCTAGATACAGGATCTAGATACACCGTCATGAAAAATATCCTATCTTTTTGCTTTGAGCAGTCGGATCAAAATATCGATGTTTTTAACGTCGATTTATTGATACTGATATTTCTTAACATTGAGTTTTGTGATTGATGGTCTTACGTTACAAATGTTTTAGTTTTGAACAAAAGGCTGCAAATAATACTTGTTGTAATTTCCATATATCAGTTAGTTTTACATTTTTTGAGACGAATGCCCAAGGGTGTCAAAAAGAGGAATTTATACATTTTAGAAAGAACTCGCTGTTCGATAAAAGGGGGAATGTTGTCTCCAGCAACCAACGCATGTGATTGATTAAGAAAGAGGTTCTTTTCTTTTCCTGTCTTTTTTAGTGCTGAATGGGGATAATGGTTCTGAGGTTGGGCATTGGGAAGTCCGAATAGACGGAGCATGGAAACGATGTATATTCCCTTTCAAATAATTGTAACACGAGATTTTACGTGTATTCTAGTATAACATACACATTGTGAAAACTATCAATCTCTGTGCACTGAAAATAATGTAGTACTTTTTGCTTTCAACTCCGAAGGTTTTCTTCGAAAACTGCTGTATAATGGATTATTTTTGCAATATTCAACCCGATGATAAAAGAATTGTAAATTGTCCTCTTTTTTACTTTTTAATGGCAATTATAGATTAATTGTAAAATAATAAAAACGACTATTGTCGAATTAAATTTTGCTACCGCGTGAACATTAATGTTAGAAGTTACGAAACTAGTGTTAGTAAACTCGATGTCGCAAAGCACCGCTGGTTTGGGGGGGGGTTGAAGACGAGTGCTATAATTTGATTGGCGTGCGCAGGCGGCGGCGGCGGCGCCCCTGTCGTCGGGCGCGCAGCCCGCGGACGCGGCCGTGTCCGACGAGTCCATGTGGTCCCTGCGGCGCTCCATGACCGTCACCACCACGGACTCGACGAGCTTCAAGGAGCAGTCGCTGGTGTCGTCCAAGCCGTCGGTGACGACGGACCGCTCCACGTCGCCGACGCACCCGCGCGAGATGCGCACGAGCATGGCGGAGCGGCTCATCAAGTCGCGCCAGCCGCGCACGCTGCCGCGCCCGCGCCGCAAGTCCTCGCCCACCGCCTTCACCAGCGAGGAGTCGGACCGCGAGCACGCCCGCGCCGGGCGGCCGGCCCGGCGCCGCGACGCCGCCGACGCCGACGAGCCCTGCCACGTGGAGCGCGAGCGCGAGCGCCCGTCGTCCACGCCGCAGGGCGCGCCGCGCGCCAGGGAAGCCCCGCCCGCCGCCAGGGGCGCCAGCGAGGGTCGCGACAAGTACCGCAGGTACGCCACGCGGCCACGCCCCCTTGGGCTCTTCTACCCAAGATAGCGGGTTCAATCGAAATTCTTCGTACACCTTCCTTCGGCGGGGAAGTAAAGCCGGCTGTCCCATGTTGTAGATTTACTGCATGTAAGAGACCATCAAGCCTAAATAAAGCCTGTGGGCAAAATTCAAATCGCCTGGTTCGTCGCCCGAGTGATATCTACTTTCTCTGCCAAACGGTGAAATGAGCGTAGCGGAATTTGCGTGGTCAGGCGGACGAGCAGGCCTCATGACCTGCGCCTTGCCACGGAAAAGAAGGCGTCATTGATTCATTGACTACTTGCTTCTTCACCACTGTTTCCTCATCGTTTTTCATAATACAGAACTACATCGATTTAACGCAAACAGGGCAAATACCGCGCTTAACGCCCTGCGTCCGTCAAGGATTTAACGGTCCGACCATTAAGAGCAATCGAAACAAATTTGTCGAGTTGTAGTCAAAGATATCAAAGTTAACATCAAAAATATAATTTTAAAGGTATACTCGTTACCTTTACTCACCCTCCTTACTTACCCTCCATACTAAGACCAAAAATGTAATTTTATTAAGTATTTATAGCAACAGAAGCTGGTTCCGTTTCCTCCTAATCGTTATTCCCTCCGCTCCCCGTAAACACACGCACTTACGTACACAGTTAAATGTACTACCACTCATGTGAGGAGATTAGTCAGAGGCTTATAACTTGTTCCGCATAGAATACAAAGGGAGATACATAGAGGAGGAAAATATCGCAAAAAATCGCTCCGCGTATCTAACTTCCAGCGAGGAAGGAAAATCACCCCATCCCGGGATAAAACATGCACCACCCTTTCGGAGCTAATAACCGTTGCAAGCAAACACTGATCTCGTGGCTGAGGGGAGGGCGCCGCTCTGCCGCAGGCGGTCGCGGGACGACCGGCGCGAGGACTCGCTGGCCTCTCTGGAGATCGAGCTGGACGAGGCCTACGGCTCCAAGGAAGACAAGCGCAAAGTGAAGACGGTAGACAAGTGCCTCCTGGAGGAAGCGGCCAAGGAGATCTACAGGCGCAGAGTCTCCTCTGAAGACTTCGACGAAAAGGTAAGGGCTGGCTTCTTAAAGACAGATCGATAAGCATTAGAAAGTAACAAGTTCAGTAATTTAATTTTTCTGCTCCCATTGGATAATGGTGTCATTTGCTGGCTGCAAACACTTGAATAATTATACTTAACGACACATATTTCATTATGATACAGGTTCTTGACCAATCACAGAGAAGTTTACAAACCAATTACTGACACTTGATTAATCAGTGAGAATCGTTCTGGTAAATGTTTCATTCAATTGTGTACATTAAAATTGCATTTAATATTATATTTTTCTTGTCAGTTTTAATTTCTTTTATTTCGTGTAATATTATTGAAAATAAATTGGATCGTAATTTCACTTTGATCCTATTTGGCTAGCGCAGTACTCCCTCGTAGGCGGACTGGTAACCACAGCCACCTGCGGCAGTATGCGAGGATAGGGTTAGGGAACTGTCCGCTAGGTGGCCTTGGCTGAATTCACCATCTCAATTGCCTCGAAACGATTCAGTGTAAAAGTTTAACTTATAAACGTCGTAGAAAAAGTACCGTATGAAACTCAATGTAATGGATATTAATAAAGTCGTCTGACGTTTATGATACTCGTGTATTAATTCCCATCATTACATCATTTCAGAATGTACTATTATGCCGTCGACGCATTAGAATGTTTAATGATAACGCCTTCGAAAGAGATGCACATAGTCGCGGCAAGGATACAACGCATTACTTGTTCGGTGTCTATTTAATGCAGAATCTCGGTGAAACCACAGCAGACATACTTTTTGGAAGTTGTTTTCGGAACGACTCCTCGTGACCCACTCTCTTTAGTTTCATTCTCCAATTTGCTTCACGAAGTACGAGTATAACGCGCCAATCTCTTTCATCGTATACAACAATTTTAATAACAACGATCGGATTTCGCGTAATTGAGAGCTTTCTACCTCACCGTCACACATTTGCGAGATACAATATCATATTTTTCTTCAATAGTTTGCGTAGGATTATGAGAGTGTAACTTAACTAATTTTTTGTTATAGGTTTCGTATACAGTGAGTCCAAAATCTATAGGATAGACATTTCTATGTCAAAATAATGAAAAATGAGAAAGTTGCATTTAACGGATCCAAAGACATCCAATGTTATTTCCCCTTCAAAGTTTAGTACTTCGGTGATACGAATTAATATAATCCACCTCCCTTGAATTTTACCCAACACTGGGGTTGGGTTGTATTCGTTGTGGGTTCAAATCCAATACGACCGTCAAGCGCGAATACCCTCGTGCGCCTTGCGCTTCAGACGGACTCGGAGGAGGCGGAGGAGCTGTCCTCGCGAGCGGACCTGCGTGAGGCCGCGCTGGCGGAGATGGAGGACGAGGGGGAGGCGACGCCGACGGCGCCCGCGCCGGCGACGCCCGCGTCCGCCCCGGCCCCCGCGGGCGCGCCGCACGCGCGCTCCAAGAGCCTGGCGGGGCGCGGCGCGGGGGAGGGCCGCAAGCGCGCCGAGCGCCCGCCGCCGCGCTCGCTGCTCGACGTGGAGGTGCGCGCCGCCACGCCGCCCCCGCCCACGCCCGACGTCGCTCCCGCCCCCGCGCCCGCGCCCGCCGACCGCCGCAAGGCGCGCAGCGAGGAGCGCGACCACGAGCGGCGAGAGCGACGGCCCGACAGCCGCGAAGAGCGACACGACGGACGCCGGGATGGCAGTCGAGACGACCGACACGAAGGCCGTCGGGACGGCAGTCGAGAGGACCGACACGAAGGCCGCCGCGATGGCAGTCGAGAGGACCGACACGACGGTCGCCGGGATGGCAGTCGAGAGGACCGACACGAAGGCCGCCGCGATGGCAGTCGAGACGACCGACACGAAGGCCGTCGGGACGGCAGTCGAGACGATCGACACGAAAGCCGCCGAGATGGCAGTCGAGACGATCGACACGAAAGCCGCCGAGATGGCAGTCGAGACGACCGATACGACAGCCGTCGGGATGGCAGTCGAGACGACCGACACGAAGGCCGTCGGGACGGCAGTCGAGACGATCGACACGAAAGCCGCCGAGATGGCGGTCGAGACGACCGCTACGACAGCCGTCGGGATGGCAGCCGAGACGGTCGACACGAAGTGCTTCGAGCCGACGGCAGCCGAGAGGGCAGTCGCGACGGGCGGCGGGAGGAGCGGCGGGAGCGCCGCTGGGACGGCGAGAGCTCGCGCCGGCGCCGCGAGGAGTACGCGGAGGGCTGCAAGGAGAAGTGGCGCGAGGAGCGCTGCCGCGCCGAGCACCTGCTGGGCAGCCGCGACAGCCGCCGCGGCGACGCCCGCGCGCCGCGCAGGGACGACAGTCGCGGCGACATCGGCGACGACCTCGCGGACAAGGGCCTCGACGACAGTGGGGAGGTACGTGGGTGTCCGGGTGACGCCGCGTCGAAGGCTGTGTTGCCGACGTTTCGACCTCCTTTTCCTGCTCTTCCTCAGGGCTGGTCTGCGTGGGTGTTGGTCAGAGATTAGTCCCACGTTGCATGGATAAGAACTAAACGGTTCTATGTCCAATTTTCTAGCCCACTGACATTTCTGTTTCACTGTGTTCTATGTTCCTGTCTACATACTGTGTTCATCAAACAAAATTGTAAATATTCCACTCCATAAGCATGGAACAAACACGTTCCATACTAACCCCTTCCATTCCTAATCACTGCATTCAGAATATTTAAGGGGTTCTCCTGAAAAATAATAGTAAAATGGTCTTATAACTGGCTGGTTCTGAGATATTGGTATGTTGAAATATTTCTCTTACCTAAGAAGTCACGAAGTAAAATAAGTATTTCCTTGTAATCCTCAAAGTATTTTGCTTCTTTCTTTCTCCATCATTTTTACCAAAATTTCTTTTTCCTACCATTGTTTCATATACTATGTTAATAATTGAAGAACTTAGATTACATAAATTATTTAACTTTTCGTTTTTAAATTGAAACCAAAAAGATATTCAGTCTTGAGATATTTTCCTCAGATGTCTATTATTAGAGATAAAACTAATGCATTATGGTTTCCTCGCGTGTTCGATAGTATTCTCCGTAACTTTTCTTTCCAGCGTATCTTAATTTATTTCGTCTATCCCTACTTTTTTGAAGATTGATAATATTTCTTCATAGACTTACACGCACAGTCCAATTGCTACGAACAGTTTTGACGTGGATGACGAAGTATCGTCTTCGCTTCCTCCTGAACGTCATTCGGGGAGTAGCAAGCGTCCTCTCGCCCAACCGGAGTAGTGGGTGTGCATGGCCCCCAACCAAATATTTGGACCCCCCTTTCAATGTGACTGTTCCTTCTCGCGCCTATAATTTTTTTCTTTTTCACCCACAAGGTGTAAATTAAATAGTTATCGGGAATACTCCGAATATACGTTAGCTTGTAACTATTAAATTGACAATTCTATGATTAAATAAAAATTAAAAATCTATTGCTTTAGCAATTTGAAGAACTAAATAATTTGCCCACTTTTCCAAGTTTCGTAAATTGCCCTTTTTGTCCTATTTATATCAATTTTAGTTTCCGTTCATAACCTCAATATATCACGTGAAACTTTCCTCAAATGACAGCACATGTTTTCACGGTTGAAAGGTTAACCTTTCAACTACCAAGGATTCCTGTATCTTTCTAATGCTTCCTTCGAATACAAAAAATGGTAATGAACTTATCTCACAGAGAATTCAAAATAATATTTAAAATATACCAAATATGTTGTAATGTCGTTTTGGTTTTTTAGATTACACGTTAATTTTATTTACTGAGACATTTTTGTAATAACATAATTGACACTGTATATAAATTCGAAGATAGTTCACAATAACACGCTCACCAACTACTGCTGTTTAAATAACCTCAGATGATATTACAAAAACACAAAGTGCTAAAATTACGTACTTTGTCGCCCGTATTTTCACGCAAAAATACGCAAAATGAACTCAAATTTTAGAAAAATTGTACATGATCTTATTTCATCTTTAATGGACAGTGGATCTTTAGTTATCTTTAAGGAACATATATCTTTATGGGGAAAATATCTTTAGTATTTTACTTTTGGGAAAATTTTAAACTTCTGCAAAATCAGAGATTCCAACGAACATGTGACCTACACCATTCTCTTAAATGTCCTTCACACTAGCCAAAAACAAAATTTAATAAGAAAAAGATCTCTTTTTGGGAAAATTCAGAAATGTTCCAGGGGCTCCATGTAAAGTACCCCCCGAAATTAAAATAAAGGCTTCAAATTCATGAGGCCGCGGCATCAGCCGGATCAATTGGGGAATATCAATTTTGGAGAAAATCGGCTGAACGGTTTAGCCGCTAGCGTTATTCACAAACACACGGACGGACAGACAGACAAACGGAGGAACAGACATTTTGCCGTCAATCGATTTGTCGGTATCAACGGCCCACAAAACACGAATTCTGGCTACATCACCTGTTAGAGTTTTTTTTTTCTAAATTCAGCAACTGGGTATATCCACTTTTTCGTTACCAGGGCCTTGTAATAAGAGATTTTCTGCCGGAAATTCGCCATTTTCCGCGCAGCAATACGTAACCTCTGTAACTCGGAAGTAGAAGTGTGGCGTGTGGCAACGCAGCTCCGCTCGGTTGGCAGAAGCTGTCGCGTCGCGGCGCGGGTGCGCGGGCGCCGGCTGCGCGTGCGAGCGCCGGGACGGGCGCGGGGGCGCGGGCGAGCGCGCTGGGGCGCGTGGCCGCGTGCGCGAGGGCGGGCGTGGCCGCCGCCGCGGCGGCTGCGTCCAAGTCGCCCGCGGCGCCCCGCGCCGGGCGCCCGAGCGTCGCCACGCCCGCGCGCCGCGCCGCCCCCGCCGCTGCCACCGGCGCCCCCGCGCGACGCGCCGGCCTCGCCAAGCCGCGCGGCGTCGGCTCGCCCACCAACCTCCCGCGCCTCGCACAGCAGGTAGGCCTCGAGGCCCCACGCTAGCAGGACCTTCCACACCCTTTACGTAGGTCGAGCTCAGTCACTGGAGGAGAATTCTAGCGGCCGGCTGCTCTGATCGCTAGTTTAATGCCGGGGCAATACCCTATCAAACGGGCCACGGACCGCGCGCGATCTTTCCTATTTTCCTTTTCCTATCCTCACCTTTTATTTAGATAGATAGATTTATTAAAGTTCGCTTTGAGCGAATGCTCGGTGGCACACACTAACACCTACACTTTACACGGTTTACACACACTTGCACCTACATGCCCTACACTATTACACACGCCGGGAGCCCGGTTGTGAGCTTACAACTTGTCCCGGCTGGGGCGGTGAGAGATACTTGGAGGTGGAAAAACCCGCATGCCTACGGGTTGGAGGGCGCCGGATGTTGCCATCCCGAAGATCACAACCACCTCCCGCGAAGCATGCACTGCACGTGACTAATGACCTTAGCAGTCGACGCGCCAGGAATCACTAATCCATCAATCAATTCAACTATCGAGGCCATTAGTCATAGGAGGTGATGGTGTTCCCTCCTTGCTTAAATGAGATCCGGCGCCGACCTGCACGTCGGTTCGCGAGGGTTTCCTCTCCAACAGGGCTTCCCCATCCGGGACGGATTCTTTGTTTCCAAATGTGTGACATGGAAGTGCGAATGTGCGTGCGCGTTTATGCGTGTGTGTGTGTGTGTGTGTGTGTGTACTGCACATCGAACAAACAGGCGCGTACGTCACGTGATCGCTTGGAATGTATTTGAGGGTTGATCAGACTGCGGTAGGCATATTCCAAGGGGTACAGGCAGGTTTTTCAGGGCACAACTTCCATGGGGAAGATTGAATATGAGTATTGATTGTTTCTGGACGCGTCAACTACTCAGGTCATATGTCCCGTAAGTATAATGCGTGATACATCACGAGAAGTGGCGGTGTTCCTCCATACACTGTCGTTAAATCTGGCTCCGACTCGTCAAGTTTCGTGGTTTTGCTTGTCGTGGTATGTCTCTGAGAAGGGTGCAGTCTTAGACAAGACAAGCTTCAATCTTCAGACATGTGTTTTAGTGCAGTGTATGTAAGTGTGAATGTATATAGGGGAAGACGGGGGAAAGAACGAGGAAGGAAAGATCGCGCATTCTTGTTGCCTCATTTGTTATGGTCCCGCTCCGGCATCCGCCTGGTAACGATAGAAGAAACTGCGGAAAACTCGCGGTCAGAGCAGCCCGCATCCAGGATTTTCTCCACAGTAGCTGGATTCGACCCAGATAAAGGAGCACTGATTTAATAGAGAAATGGCCCACTTAACTCGAACGTTTGTGCATTCGTTCACATTCTTATGATTATTTACGATGTCTTATTTTTTTCAATGATCTAAAAATGGTTCAATAATTTAAGCTGATAATTATATGAAACCCCGTTATTTAGGTAAATTTTATCGCGGCAATGCATTAAACTTTTGCCTATGAGTGAGGATTACACATAGTTATAACATCGAGAGCCAATTATGTTAACAATACATGTGATCGTGTTTCTTGTTATAAGGGCGTGACCTTTTGAAGTGGTACAGTTTTAAGGGCACGAAAAAAATAATATAAATTATGGAAGGAATGTGCCAAATTAACCTTTTATAAATAAATTCTTGTTGCTCAGATCTAGCCCAAGTGAGAATACGAATGTAAGTTTGACTCCTCCGCTTGGTCGGGGCGGTGCGGCTCAACGCCTTAGTCCGAAAGGCCGTGATTTCGAACCCCGTCGTGCACATGGATGCTCGCCCATTGTCTTTCGCAGCCATTGTGTCGTGGGCAACCTCGCATTATGCTGACCAAAGCAAGAAACTCTCATGTGTGTCAATGCCTAGTTGGAGAAAGCGCTTCCTGAAGTAATAAGGATAACGTTTTAAGCTGGAAAACGCAATAATACAAATATTAAATAAGCATTTAAACGTTGATTTGGACGAGCTGTACTTGTCTAGAATCTGACAAATAATGGATAGAAAATAAGGATTTGTTCAAAATGGAACTATTTTTCTTCCAGAGATAACTGTGATTTATGGGCGATAATATTATTGTTCTTAGCTGTTGTAAAAGAGACCATGTTTCAAATTACGGTTTACATATTACACAATATTACCATATGATAATTCATACTCCTACGATCGTATAGAACTTGCTTCATAAGATTACGGGCGAAGTAAACAGTGATTGAAGAATTGAACTGTGGTTGTGAATTAAAAACGGCCATATTCCTGGCATCTTTCATCACTCATATTTATGTTACCCGGGAATTTCCTTGCTAAACCTGTCCCAGTTTGAACATTTGTTATGGCAATAAATTGTTTAAAGTATTGCCACGGCCATGGCCACGTCCTGGTTTACGCACAGATGCTTTCATCACGAAGCTATGGAGACGACCTAGACTCAGAACAAATTGACGGGGCTGTGAGTCGCAAATGCACTTGAAGGTGTTGGTACAGTTATCCGCATCAGCCACCGCAAGCATTCCGCCATTCGTAAATGTTTGTACCTCGATTTTGATCCAAGCGTGGCTCAACTTGGTACTGACCAAAGTGCTTCATAAGCGTGAAGGAAACCACACATTCCTAAAAATAGAGATTTTATATCGTAAATGTAGAGCATATTTTGTCACGTGGGGAGGCGGGGTACTCCTTAACCGGAGAGTGAAATCCAGCGCCGACCTACACATCGACTTCCGGGTGTTTTCCTCAACCATTTCCTCATCCTCCAGCGGGTCACGGCCCCAGCCGGGACAAGCTCTAAGCTCCTGACTGGTCTCCCGACTTGTAGTGTAGTGCAGTGCATGTAAGTGTAGTGTGTGTAAGGGGTGAAGATAGGACAAGGAAGAGTAAGGAAAAATCGCGCGCGGTCTGCGGCCCTTTTGGTAGGGTACTGATCGGGCATTCGCCTGGTATTGATCGTAGAAACCACGTAAAACAACCTATCAGAAAAGGTGGCTGCTAAAATTCTCCTCCAGACTGCGATTGGTTGGTTGGTTAGTGATTCCGGGCGCGTCAACAGCTTAGGTCATTAGTCCTGTAAGTGTAGTGCATGATTTTCCTCGGGAGATGGCGGTGATCTTCCCCCGCTGGACAGCGAGATCCGGCACCGACCTACCGTCGCCTAGCGGCTAGACTGCGATTGATTGATTTTTTCGTGTTTCCGGGCGCGTCAACTTCTTCGGTCATTAGTCCCGTTAGTGTAGTGCATGTTGTTCTCGGGAGATGGCGGTGATCTTCCCCCGCTGGATGGCGAGATCCGGCGCCGACCTACCGTCGGCTAGTGGGGTTTCCCCCTAACCAGGACTCTCCCACCAGCGGGGCACCGCCCCAGCCGGAACAAGCTCTAAGCTCCCGACCGGTCTCCCGGAATATGTGGTAGTGTAGTGCATGTTAGTGTAAGTGTGTGTGTAAGGGGAGAGGATAGGATAAGGAATGGGAAGGACAGATCGCGCGCGGTCCGTGGCCCGTTTGGTAGGGTACTGCTCCGGCATTCGCGTGGTGTTGATCGGTTGAGAGCTCCCGCGCGGAGCGAGTGCAGAGGTGTGTGTGTGTGTTGCCGGCAGCGCTCGCGCGGGGGCGGGGGCGGCAGTCCGGACGCGCGCGCCGCCGCCAAGGGCCGCGTGCGCGGGGCGCCGCCGCCGCGCCACTCGCCGCCGCCGCCGCCGCCGCCCGCGGAGCGCGGGGACGACGCGTGCGCGCGCTCGCCGCGCTCCACGCCCCCGCGCTCGCTGCTGGCGCTCGTGGCGGCCGCGCGCGCCGACGCGCCCCGCCCGCGCCCCGACGCCCACGACGACAAGCAGCCGTACGGTGAGCCGGCGCTCCCCTCGCTATTACTGACCCTGGCAATTCTGATGTGGCGCTGTTGACGTTCTTATGAGATGGAATAAAAAGGTCATCTTCGGCAACATATGAGTTTTATTAAAATAGCCGGCTTTCGAGGGCTTCCCCGTCATCGTCAATCTCGCTGCTTTCGGCAAAAGGTTATCGGTTTTTATTGTTTATCGGTTTTATTGTTTCTGCGGCATATACATTAGCATTTTCCGCGTAGGGTGAGCTCATGACAACATGGGGTCCTATAATTTGGAAACTCCTGTTTTCCCCCATATAAATGGTGACCGAACAGGAAGGGTAGGAAGGGATTGGAAATGGAGGGATGGAAAAATATATTATATCGGGTTTGGAATCGGTATTTTGGAGAGGTTGATATAGAAAATGGGAAACTGGGTTTAATTTAACTTTCTTTATTGATTTTATTTATTGATTTTATTGTTGGAGTTTTAGTTATGGGGCCTTTTTTCGGTAGACTGTAAAACTAGTATGTTGACGAAGATGACCTCTTTTATTTCTTCTATTACTGACTGACTGAATGCCTTATTTTACGTGGCGATACTCAGGCCATGAGGCCTGCTCTTCCTTCTACCACGTAAATTTCGTTACGCTCCTTTCACCTACTAGGGGAGAAAGAAGGTATTACTTGGGCGACGAAACAGGCAATTTGAGTTTAGCTCAGAGGCTTCATTTAGGCTTGAGGATGTTTTACATGCAGTAAATCTACTAACATGGGACAGCCGGCTTTACTTCCCCTTCCGAAGGAGGGTTTGAACTCGCAAACTTGGGTATAACAGCCCGATACGCTAACCGATACACCATCGCCGCCGCCCCTTGCTATTAGGACGCCTTGGCAATAAAAAAAACTCTTCTCCATAGCCAGAAAATAGAAAAAGAATGGAAACCTCCTTTGCCTACCCCCAACATGTACCCCCGTGTTCCTTTGTTGACATGAAAAGTTGGTTGTAAGGCCTTAAGACGCTCCGCTTTTCCAATAACGCATGTTTGTAATACATGTGACTGTCATCTGTTTCTATGTCATAATCTACAAACTTCTGTTTTTCGGCTTAAATCTGTTTGAGACAAGACTGGAGGGTAACTCCCTATCCAACAGTACCACGCTTACTATGTTTTGTGTGGATGATTTCTTATCAATTATTTAAAAAACGTTATTTTTTCCTTTGAGAATTATACATAGAGATGATATTTATGTAATCAAAATCCCCGCTATTGATCTTTCAGTTTCACTTAAATGTCAATAATTAGAGCTATGAAGTACGTGAAATTCCAGAAAAGACTTCCTTGGTTACGCCGTGCAAACTTCAAAGCAAGTAATTTATTCTGAAATTCTGTCTGGCGGTGGAACATCTCTAGTGGTTTCCAATTCTGTCACGTTCGCGAAATGCACGGAAACTTGAAAGAATAATAGTCCAGATTTTGTTAAGAAAAATCAATAGAATCAGACACCCTTTACTAGAGGTGAATGTGGAGAATCAAATCTCTGACTATAAAGTGAATAAATGGGCAGACTTTAAATGTAATTTTTTGACCGTCTTTCTTTACTCTCAGTGACATTGCCTCACACATGTATGTTATACGACTGGTGGAATAATGTAGCTGATTATGAAAAAAATAACAGAATCACTCAACATTTAACTTAGTTATTGTAGAACATGTATGATAACGAAATCATAAGAAAAAATTGCTTCAGAAAGGGGAATTTTTCAAAATGTTCTTTTGCAGCGCTTTAATTTCACTCCTGTTATTCACAAATATTCTGTAGAAACGCATGTAATTGATGAAATATTTCTTTAACGTTTACCCTATTACCAAACTTGCCATAAACAATCTATCTCTTTAACATTATCATCTATCGTATTGATAAAACGGTTGATATATAAAGACTAGCAGTGTATATTCTATTTTTCTTCTCAATTTTTACAACATATTTTGGTATCTATTTATAATATTTTACTCGCTTTAAATATTTTGGGAAACGTTAAACGGGTAACCAAATACATGAGAACCCCTAAACAAGCCTGAGGATTTTTTCCTAGCAACTGATGAACTCCACCCAATCGCAAAAAATAAGAAAAAATATTTTCTAAAGATGATCCCTTACATGGACAACAGGTATACTGAATTCTATCAGTCATCACCAGAGCAGCGGTTTTCATGGTTTAACATCTGGACTTTAATACTGAAAATACTTTTGTTTATTATTTCATTATATTTATTTTTTATTTCATTACATACTGATGTGCATTCTTCCTCAATTATATCAGAATAGATAACATTTTTTAGCAATAAAATAAGCTTAACGTTGTCTCATTTGATTTGTAATTCTATCTAACACTACTTACAGCATATATTAACATACAAAACATATTCATGGAATATCTGTTTATATTACCAGTCTACTAGTAAAAACAATGAGAGGAAGTTACATTAGCGTTTGTGGTTGTATTTCCTGTAAATTCCAAAAATCGAAACACATATGAGGTAGATCAAACCATTCAAATAATACTGAGATGCACAACTTCGTTGCTGTTACAGATCTGCCGTAAACACCAGTCTCTACAGCATCCAGCCCTTCACGCAACGTCACATCATGTCTTCACAAGCAACTCGAGGCCTCACCCATCTTGAATTTTGCTCCAAAGGACACTTTTTATCGTTTTTAACTCATTACGGTTCTCAGGGTAATTGTAACTTTTTTCAAAGTCAAATATAGCATGGCATTAGCAACAGAAAAACTCGTCTGAGGAATAAGATATCTGAACTTTACTATTGATGAGAAATAAAATAAACAAGCAGACATAATTTAATATTATTTTTCAAGTGCATGCAAACAGCTCTCAATTTAGAACTCATTGGTTGTAGGGATTTTAAATATTGATTTTCTTTCTCGTCTTTTATTATTTTTTTGGTTATCTTCATAACAGGCACCGACGGGTTCAGATCATAAACCTCTTCGAAGTGACGGCAATTGAGATTAGAAGATACTTAAGCTTCATAGGGAGTGATTAATAAGAATTAAATGCCTTCGCTTCATCGAGGCGAGATAAGGAGATGGGCGCCCTATTATATAAATTTGAACAGCATAAAGAAGAATTTGAACAGCCTAAAGCCTTAGAGAAGAAAAGACTTCTGAAGACAATAAAACTGAAGGCGCTTGGATAGTTCGAAGATACACCAAGAAAATTAGGGAAGTGGTCATCCAGAGTAAACTACTTTAAAGAAATGTGTTGAAATGTGTTTCAATAGGGGATGGAGGATTATTTCGTTTTAATAGTACACACTACATAAAAATCAGTTTCATTACAGGGAGGATCCTAACGAATTTTTATAAAAAGAAACTGCAAAGATGAACGTTGGTGACACTGGGGTGGGTATAAGTTGCGAAGCAAGCGGGGAAAGACAAAGACAGGAAGATGATCACTGAGAGAGAGGAAGGGGGGGGGGATGGCCACGCGTGTCGACCTCTGCTTCCGCGCTACCTCTCTCCGCTCCGACGGAAGGCAGCTTTCTTCTGGGCCAAACACTTTGCCCTGAGGCGGTCTTCGCCTCCTCCGCTGCCACCGCCGCCGCCACCGCCGCCGCCACCACTGCCGCCGCCGCCGCCGTCACCGCCGCTGCCATCACCGCCGCCGCCATCACCGCAATCACCGCCGTCGCCGCCGCCGCCGCGCCGCCGCCGCCGCCACCGCCACCGCCACCGCCACCGCCACCGCCACCGCCACCGCCACCGCCACCGCCACCGCCACCGCCACCGCCGCCGCCGCCGCCGCCGCCCGCCGCCACCGCCACCGCCACCGCCACCGCCGCCACCGCCACCGCCGCCGCCGCCGCTGCCGCCACCGCCGCCACCGCCGCCGCCGCCGCCGCCGCCGCCACCGCCAACGCCGTCGCCGCCCCAGACGCCTTGAGCAACTTCCCGGAGTTCCAGAGACGGAGCACCGACGCGGCCGCCTCGTTTCACCACACGGCGCATGCGCGCACCTCTGCTACGCGTTTACGGCGCCCGATCCCTTCTGGACTCTTTTCGCTTTCTACCAACACATTCTTCCAAACAACGCTGCCTCCACAGCGACACTCACAGGGGAATAAAGGGGTTCCACAACGGTGAATTTTCGACACTAGTTAGAGGCTAGATCGAATGTGGCAGCTGACGGGACGAGAATTGCTCTCACCAATAGTTTTTTTGGTTTCGCCGATTAATACTGGTCGCATGATGGAGAAGTACTTTAACGAACGAGCCACGAACCGCGAGCGATTTTTCTTCTACTTGTCATCTCTTCCCTTACACACACACACACACACACACACACACACACACACACACACACACACACACACACACACACACACACACACACACACACACACTTTCAGGCATTAAATACACCGCCAGCCGTCAGGAATATAGAACTTGTCTGACTGCAGCTGAGCGTCGCTGGGGGAGATACCGGTAAGGGAAAACCTCGCAAGCCTACGAGTAGTCGGTGCCGGATGTCACACTCCAGCGAGCGAGCAGCCCCGCCACCTACAATGATATGACGTGCACTAAACGTCCGGGACTCATGACATAATTTATTCATGCGCCCGGAATAAAAATCCTTCCGCTCGTCCAAACCGTGCTTGTTTTCCTTTAAACTAAATGGTATTACTTGCAGATATCAACACTTTTCCGTCGAATTTAACTAAACAGTGTTTTATCATCATGTTTTATCAAGTATTAGATGTTACATAAAGAAATCGTATTAATATACTATTGGGTGTATCGCATGCTGTGCGACCTTCTAGAAAAACATGTCTTTACTCGTTTAACCAGCACTTGAATTTCATCACTTATTCTTTCGTCCATTGAATTCCATTCTCTCTGAATGGAGAGAAACGACCCGATCAAATTGATATTGTCTGAAGAAACACAATAGCAGCACATGTAGTTCTTGTGACATATTATGTTAGTACTTTCGCAATTTACTAGGCGTATTTGATCTGATTTTTAATATATGTATGATATGTCATTCCCTTTCCGCAGTCGTATTCTCTACTTTTTTTCAATTGAACTTAAATAATATTGAACGTCCTATATGTTCGTCAGACCACTGAACCTCAAATTACCCTAAAAGGGGGGAAAACGTATATTGATTTCGTTTCATGGGACAGTACATATGAACAGATCTAAAATACATCATCATGCTGCATTTACGTCATGCCTCCGTATAAATCTGCTACTAATTACAACTAATTATAAATATCCTCACCGCCTCTAAAGTAATGTGTGTTTGAAGTATGTCGAGCTTATGAACAACAAAAACCATGTCGAAAGTGATAAACAACCAACCCAATATATCGGGTGACGTCTCTTTAGAATGTTTCCGAACGACTAGAAGGCAGTTGAATTCACTGGACCACGGGGGCTACAAACAGAGAAATCGGACGTTCCATCTTTGAGGAACCTGAGAAACCAGAATCGGGTTAGATCCGGGGTGCAGCGCCACATCCACTCGGCTCCGTTGAGGAGGCGATTCGATGCAAATGCTGAACCGGTTCCTGGGACTCGGCGGCCTCCGCCCGCTCTCGATACATCAGCCGGAACAATATGCCGCTCGCGCGTGCACGCCGCCCGCCGTCTCGATCGATAAAAAGCAAATTTCGATTCGCGGGCGTCTAGTCGTGCTGGAGATTTGTCGAGGTCAAATACGACTTTTATCGCAGCGATTTCGAATGCCAAAAACTTGCCCAATCACCTCGACACGTGTGTTTCGCACTAAATTCTCATATCAGTCAGTGAAATATTCCCACTATTTTCCCTTTCACTGCACGAGAGAGAGGGAGAGGGAGAAAGGACAGGGAAAGAAATACAGGTTCTGGTGGAGTTGATTTCGTAATCGGGATACGCGCAGTTTGATTTTGTTTACTTGCGTGAAATCACACATACGCTCTGCACACACTGTAGCACATTTTATTTCAATCCACTAATTTATGCACAATTGGCTTCATACGTATATTTTTACAGCCTGCATTCGAAACGAACTTCAGAAGAAGAGGACAAACATGTCTATACATACTTAAATATACCATTTTCTAGCCAATATCATCGAGATTATACATCATTACGATTCGGAACTATCCAGAATGAGGGAAATAAGTAGATTGACTTGTTAAGTGATATAATAAATATAACTTTCTTTAATTCTAAAAGTCTTAGAACACTCAAATTATTGAACGGAATTTAGTTTTCATACGAAAAAATCTAGTCAAGAGCTCTATTCTTCACTCAACGGTTTTCTTTCAAATTTAGCAGCAATAGAAGTAGACGTTGCAATTTTATCACATACGATTTTTTTACACGCTGCAATTTCCTCTCTGAAGGAAACTACAATTGAATTTCTTCTAAGAACCCTCAATCTGGGGATCCATTATGGTATACAAAGCAGAGTGCCCTTTTATTCCATTAATAATCATATTTTGTATTATGAGCATATTCAAATAGCAATCAGGGGAAACTGATTGGTAACATTCTGAAATGAACTTCTTGCGCGTTTAAAATTTTATTTCGAAGAAAAGAGAAAGAACGATAAGACATACTACTGTTTGGCTTTGTTACACGCAATTTTCAATTGAAATGAAGTTATTATTTCTTAAAACTACCTTGAAATTAATCAGTTATTTACTAACCCTTAGAACTATGCAGATTAATATTGCATTACTGCATTAAAAGGCAAACAAAACATCAACATTGGCTGTGCATATTCCTCTTATACCTCAGTTTCGCGGTGGGAGCGGGTCAACACGATATGCGTCAATTGACATCTACATACAGATTTGGCGACGTTGGGCGAGACTGGAAATTCGTGTTTTGTGTGCGAGAGTGAGTCATTGCACCGTTATGCCTCGAGTACACCTAATCGCGTGGTCGAGTTACCGCGCGGTGATCGGAGCAGGTGAAAAGTCGATAGCTGCGCGTCGAGAACCACGCTCGCAGCCGTCCGGGGCAGGCTCGTTGCGCGTGAAATGTTGACGGAGGCGACGAGTGACGACGCCGTCAGGGCGACGGTTTCCTGTTTCGTGCTCAGTTGTCGCCGATAGCGGGTCAGACGCAGCTCCAGAATGGGCGCTAAGGGAAAATTATAGGTTATGGTCGTCCACCTCTTACCCTACAGAACACTATTTTTTCTTTTTCTTTTGACGTTTGTTGCGCCAACTCAAGACGCAACGCGTCTCCTAACCTCTTGTTGGGTGTTGAGCGCTATTGGAGTAATCCTTCATTACTTTATACGTATGTTCTAGAGTAATCCTCCGTTAATATTATTAATATTATGTCCGTCACGTCTTGTCGCAGTTATCAAGAAGACCGCCAGGAAGCATCTCCGCGTACGCGCCTCCCACCACGCTCCTGCGTCACTACCCGCGGTCAGAATTGGGAAGGAATATGGGATAGGGGTAGGGTTAGGGCACCTAACAGGGGTTGGACTAGCCCTTGTGAAGCAGCCAAACTCGTTTCGTTGGAATAAATCGACGGGAATCGAACTCAGATCTCCTTGGTGAAAGGCGAGTGTCTTCGCTCTGCGCCACGAGATGACCAACACTACTTGATTCATTTGGGTTCGTCGATCACTGGGGTAAAAATAAAAGCCGTAATAATATTAAATGCACTTAGTTGTTAAAAACAAATTGGTCAGTGTTACTTCATATTATTTAATACATAATTCTTTATTCTAAATGCAAAGCAACTGAATGAACGTTAGGCAATAGTGTAAAGGTGAAATTAATAATCAAATTATTTAATGAAAAATATATTTCATTAATCTATAATTTAGTAGGCTCCCTCGAACATATTACACACTACGAGCATCCATCCTATCGGAAGAGAGACTTCGTTTTGCGGTTAAAGCAAAAAGCTTTGATGGAAATCGCGAGCGCCATCCGGCGGACGTCATTCGCTCTGGCGGCGCGCGGCGGTGTTCAACTGTTGCAGATTCTCCGAAACCATTCCCTCCTCCCTGTTGGGCTCATCATGTGTTCGCTTAATGCCTGAAGTAGCGAGTTGGTGAAACTCAAATATGCCTCTCTGAGACGACTGCGGTAAATTCACTATGTTAGTTTATTACAAACGACCGATGAAAGTGCTAGATTGAAATTGAACGTGAAAAAAAATTCCTATGCGTGCGGAAACAAATAGAAACAATTTTCCTTCAAACACATTTTGATCTGGAGTACATCCAAGAACCAGATAATATTGTTCGTCCTTTATTACTTTCCTTCTCCCTTTATACAGAAAATAAATAAGACTACTGCCCTACAGCAGCAAAAATGTTGCTATATAATACTACACAAACTAGTTTTCCGAAGAGTAGTACGCACATTGTACAAGAACAACAAATAAAATACCCTCCTGTAACATTGCAATAATTTAAATTGTTTTTTCATAATGGAACACGTGAAGAGCAAATATTGAAGGGTGGGCCGGCCTCTTCCTTGGAGCCTTGCTGTTGCATGATGTCAGCTCTGTCTAATTAATGACGCACTGAGAGTGATACATCCATCCGCACACAATATGGAAGTAGACGGAACAGCAAAAATAATATTTGCATTTTTCAGACAAAATCGGAACCGTTCCATTGTTTTTTGATTTTTTTGATTCGTTTTACTTTTTCTTTCAATTTCTGGCCGCATTGAAAAATAGAAATGTAGATACTTGTACGTAAAATTTCGATTTAATACATTCTGTGAATAACGTTTTAAAAAGCACACAAATTAGAATAGCACTGATAAAAGCCTGAGCCCAACTTTAATTTCTTCTTATGCAATAATCTACTATTACTAAAAAAACAGAACATTCTAAAAATATAGTAAAATATATTAATTATGTATTATATTAATATATATTAATTTATCTATATATCAATGAAATGTTTTCTTAAAAATATTTATTTAAATAATAATTTCAATTTCTATTAAAACTTTCTGCAGAACGTATTCAAGACAAATTATCGAAGTTTAGATGAAGGTAATAAATGATGTGGCACAAATTGCCGTCGCACATCATGCATACCATGTCGGAAAATAATTATTATTTCTAATTTTATTACTTCTCCAAATCGTAAGATCTGTATTTAGTGTTTTCTCCTTTTGTGACTTGGATGTATTCAGCTTAATGCTATTAAAATGCAAACGAACGTTTTACAATAATTAGTCCTATTCTTCAGTCGTTTTTATGATAGTTCCGGTAAAGATATACTGCAAACGGTATTCAAGCGTGTTTGACACTACTTATCAGTACGTATGCTTTTTTAGTACTGTGAACGTAAGTACAGGCAACGATGGTGACCGAGCACTTTGTCAGCAAATTCTCGATGCCAACTTCAGCCATTGCGAAGTGTGGAATGCTGGACACTGTATGGATGTTTTCAGTTCGCCTGAAAAGTGAGTGCGTCAGCTGTTTACAAAATCTTGCGAAATAAATTACACTTACTGCAGAAGTGATAAATTTGACCGTTGGGTTAGATATTCAATATTCTTTTTCATTTAAATTCGAAACTTTATGCATATGTAAACTATGGGGGAACACACTTACTACATTATAATACTAATTAAAATGTACATTAGAGCACCTTATGTGGTGCGAGAACAAACGTTTACGAAGATCAGTATGAGTAAGGACTTTTTTGGCCAAAGAAAATTTGCTTTGAAATTTTTCATGTTAGATTTACACTTGCAGAATTTTATAAAGATAACAATAAGCTACTAGTTGAGCCTTTACGAACAAACATTCCGCCCTTTGCAAAACGTTTTAAAAGAGTGAATAACTCCACACTGGAACCCAACTTCAAACGACTTCATTACGACTCGATACAACACATAGACATGATACGGTGCAAGAGAAAACATTCCACTATTCCTAAACGATTTACTCAAAACTATATAGACCTGTTCAATGGAAGTGCTTAAAATATCAAATACCTAATTTAATTTGATGAAGATTTCGAGATTCTGCGCATCTCTGTTCACCTTTGTTATGGAGCGGGGTACGCAGAAGAGCTAACCCTCAAAAATGTAATAAAAGGCCCAATTAATTTGATGATTTGTAGATTGCAGCTTAAGAAATGTAACTCGCACACCCTTACGGGGTCTCGAAAACAAAGTTTCGAGGGGCGCACGGACAGTCTTTGGGTTGTGTGTTTCAGCGCAGTGTATGTTGCAAATTGCTTTGCGTCTACTAATTTCTTCATAACACATTCGTCAAAATTGTTCGCCTTAAATCTGTTTGATGAGAGATGTTAATTACATATGCAGCAGCAGCAGCAGCAGCAGCAGCAGCAGCACATTTAGAGAGTTTTGTGGCGACTAAATCTTACGAATCATACAAAACAATTTTCTTTTTTGAATTACATATGGAAAGGATTTTCTCGTGTTCTAACATATCAATCTAGATCGCAGTAGACTTATTTCGAAATTATTGAAGTTCAAATTAGTTTGGAATGTAATGTAATTTTAATCCATGATCTACATCTACCCTTTGAAACTATAAATTTTGATTAAATTAACGGTTAACAATTTTTCTATATGATTTTCTCTCGCATCATTTTGTTACTATTCTTCACGACATATAACTTGCTGTTTGATTATGGTGAAGTTCACTAAAAAACATTTTTGGCGTCCCTGGTTAAAAATGGTTCGTGTTGTGAGAAGAAGAAGAAGAAGAAGAAGAAGAAGAAATCGTACCGGATTATCAACTTGAGATCAGCTACGAGCAGTAAAACACGTAACTGTCGCGGTTCTAGTACGCCAGCTCTTAAAGCGTCTTCATTCTTGGAAACAAAATTGTGTCGCGTTGAGTGCTAATGGAGGAGTTCCTAGATTCCCCGCGCACTACAGGTCCTTCTTTCTTCCCCGGCAGCGACCGCCCGCGCCGCTCCGCGCCCCGCCCCAACCCACCACCCCGCCCCGCCCCGTCCCAATCCACTACCCGCCCTCCGCCCCGCCCCCGACCACTCCCCGCCCGCTCCGCTCAGCTTCGCCCGCCCCCCCCGCCCCGCCCCGCTCCGCGCTCCGCCCCGCTCCGCCCGCTCCGCCACTCCGCCCCGCTCCGCCCCGCTCCGCCGCTCCGCCCCGCTCCGCCCCGCTCCGCCGCTCCGCCCCGCTCCGCCCCGCTCCGCCCGGCTCCGCCCCGCTCCACGCCCCGCTCCGCCCGCTCCGCCCCGCTCCGCCGCTCCGCCCACTCCGCCCCGCTCCGCCGCTCCGCCCGCTCCGCCCTGCACCCCTCCGCCCTGCCCCGCTCCGCGCCCGCCACGTGTCCCCCGCATCGCGTTCCTCCACGCTGCCGAGCTTCCGGCCCCGCCCCGCCCCGCCCCGCCCGCCGCCCCGCCCCGCTTTCGCCCTCACCCCGCCCCGCCACACGCCCGCCACGCCCCCGCCACGCCACACCACCCGCCGCCGCCCCCTCCACCCCGCCCCGCCACGCCCCGCCACGCCCCGCTCTGCGCCCCCACGCCCCGCCCCCTCCGCCCCTCGTTGCCCGGCGCCGCCAGGGGACAAGAAGCGCGAGGCGGCGCGACCTTGGCTGCGCGACGCGTTGCTCTTCTGGGTAGCGCCGCTCGTGGTCGCCGCGGGCGCTGGCGTCATAGGGAGTCCCCTGGACGAGAGCACAGACGCCGCGTTCGCTTGATCTTGAACTCTCCGGACGCCGGGTTCTTCATGCACGTTGTATAATGCATTACCATGCACTCATTGCAGCAAGGGCTTAGCAACACACCACACCGAAAATAAGAAGCAAATGCGATTGTTTCGAAACCTTCCCTTTTCGAGTTTGCTTCTCATGAAATGAAATAATAAAGCTCTGAGAAAATTGTAATGATATTTCCTCAAGATTTCTTTAAAATTACTCCGTAAAATTTGTTAAAATCACTCTAAAACGATTCTGTCTGAAGGACGGTAACAGCTTCAAATACGGTGCAAAATGACTGGGTTCCTTCAGAAAACAGGCGTCTGCCCTCCGCAGAATAACCGAGTGCGCAAGAAAAAGATATGCCAACGGATGGGATTGATGAAGAAGTGTAGGCAATTACCAAAGTTCCTCTGCAAAGAAACTTTAAGTTTCGATGATATGTATGAAGGATTTGCTAAAAATCACTTTTAAAATTACTAGTATTTGCAGAATGAAATTTCCACGGTACGTTAAGAAACAACTGCAACTAGGACATGAATTCAATTAATACATGTAAGTAGCAATACAGTAAGAGCATGTACAAGTGCTCAACTTGGTGACTTCTAAATAAATAAATAATGTAAAATATGCATATATATGAATTTGTCGATTCACATGCAATTCATTTAGGATAAAAAATGATGTATCAACTAGACAACTGCCTCTTCTGAAAACAGACGAATCAAATAAATAAATCATCGTTGAAAGACAATGCTGTCAACCAGAACCTCCAAGTGTCTTATAGGGTACTAATATTACTCTTGAATGTCACTTGCCTCTATTGTTCGTAGAAAGTACTGTTAAAATTAATTATTTTTATGTTAAATCATCACATTCAACAGAAATTTTAACTTTAACAACGCCCCATAAAGAGTGAAAAAAATTAATCACTGGTTTCGTAAATGAAGATCGTACCTAATTTTCGTTTGTCGCACTGCTCCATTTACTCTGAAAATAAGGACGAGGTCTGAGCTTTAGAGACCTATAAGCAATATCGCTAATTAAGACAAACACCTACAATTTTAAAGGATTGGAAATTCTTAAATGATATGAACTTGAAACTAAAAATTCCCATTCACAGGATAAAGAATCTTCTATTTACTTTTAATAGACTTTCATAGTATGTCTTATAATCTTGTTTTCCTGTTGTTCTGTTAAGTCTTCGTAACCCCACCACAGGAACGAAAAGCCTTTCTTAACGGCTAGAATCCGTTAAGAATCTTACAGTCCTGTTAAGAACAATCGAAGCAAGTGAGTTGTAGCTAAAGATGACAAAAGACGAAATCTTCTCCAAGAAAAGGTATTTCTAATATTTTATATGCTTTTTTCTTGCAAGAAGATGGAATTACGATAAGGATATAAACAACACATTCGGAAGGAAGTAACGGGAAATTACTTTCTACAGAGATAATGAAGTTATTATTATTATTATTATTATTATTATTATTATTATTATTATTATTATTATAATATTAATATTAATTATTATTATTTATATTAATAATAATAATAATAACAACAACAACAACAACAACAAAATTACGCCAGTCCGGATAGTCGAGATCGCTAAGGCAGTAGTGCCGTGATCGCTAAGGCAGTAGGACGGAAGGATCGCGGGTTCGAGTCCCGCCTCGGGCATGGGTGTGTTTGTGTATGTCTATTTCTGTGTGACGTCCGTTCATCCTTCATTATTATCATCTTCATCATTCCATCTTCCATTACCTCAGGGCTAATAATCCTGGGGTATAAAAATCGTATTCAGCCTAATGCTGATCCCCCTGATTGATTTCATGCAAGACTTGCAACGTGATAAATGACACTGAGCTCGTGCAAGTGCATGAATGCGTGGTCCGAGACGGCCGATTCACGAGCGAAAAAAATTAAATAATAATAATAATAATAATAACATTACATTTCGCGATATCCATTTTCCCATTACTTTCTCTGAGCTTTTTGCACATCCAACTCACAACCATGGCGAGTGCTGTGTCAATCGAATTCTGCCTCCGTTGCGCGCGGCGTCCGTCAATCGGCGCATTGTGAGTGCAGCTCGCCGCAGTGGGGGCGGCCCTCGGCCGTCAGCTCGGCGCGAGAGCTGTCGTCCGCAACTCGCGGAAGCGGCGGAAGTGGCCGCTGAATCCGCCTCCCCCGCCCCCGCCTCCGCCCCCGCCCCCACCTCCGCCCCCGCCCCGCCCCACTCCTTTCCACGCTCCCACACCCGCCCGACCCCGGTCCCACCCCCGGTCCCACTCTCGCTCTCGTCACCGCCCCGCTCCGCCCCCGC
>BLKR01011144.1:0-38008 GCA_011170035.1 Teleogryllus occipitalis
TGAGCACATTGGATTAGCAGTCCAACGCCTTAACCACTCGGCCACCTCGTCTGCCAGTGTAACACGCTCTCTCGCACTTCGCGTCGTATCTAAGCACCGTTTCCTAAAACATTTCGACGAGGATGGGATACGAACCCACGCGTGCTGAGCACATTGAATTAGCAGTCCAACGCCTTAACCACTCGGCCACCTCGTCTGCCAGTGTAACATGCTCTCCCGCACTTCGCGTCATATCTAAGCACCGTTTCATAAAACATTTCGACGAGGATGGGATTCGAACCCACGCGTGCAGAGCACATTGGATTAGCAGTCCAACGCCTTAACCACTCGGCCACCTCGTCCTGCGAAGGGGTTCCACGAACTCCCATTCCACATAATATCTAAGGTCCTTTTCATAAAACGCTGCGACGAGGATGGGATTCGAACCCACGCGTGCTGAGCACATTGGATTAGCAGTCCAACGCCTTAACCACTCGGCCACCTCGTCTGCTAGTGTAACATGCTCTCTCGCACTTCGCGTCATATCTAAGCACCGTTTCCTAAAACATTCCGACGAGGATGGGATTCGAACCCACGCGTGCAGAGCACATTGGATTAGCAGTCCAACGCCTTAACCACTCGGCCACCTCGTCTGCCAGTATGTCATGCTCTCTCGCACTTCGCGTCATATCTTGGCACCGTTTCATAAAGCATTTCGACGAGGATGGGATTCGAACCCACGCGTGCTGGGCACATTGGATTAGCAGTCCAAAGCCTTAACCACTCGGCCACCTCGTCTGCACGTGTGACATGCTCTCTCGCACTTCGCGTCATATCTAAGCACCGTTTCCTAAAACATTCCGACGAGGATGGGATTCGAACCCACGCGTGCAGAGCACATTGGATTAGCAGTCCAACGCCTTAACCACTCGGCCACCTCGTCTGCCAGTATGTTATGCTCTCTCGCACTTCGCGTCATATCTTGGCACCGTTTCATAAAGCATTTCGACGAGGATGGGATTCGAACCCATGCGTGCTGGGCACATTGGATTAGCAGTCCAACGCCTTAACCACTCGGCCACCTCGTCTGCACGTGTGACATGCTCTCTCGCACTTCGCGTCATATCTAAGCACCGTTTCCTAAAAAATTTCGACGAGGATGGGATTCGAACCGACGCGTGCAGAGCACATTGGATTAGCAGTCCAACGCCTTAACCACTCGGCCACCTCGTCTGCCAGTATGTCATGCTCTCTCGCACTTCGCGTCATATCTTGGCACCGTTTCATAAAGCATTTCGACGAGGATGGGATTAGAACCCACGCGTGCAGAGCACATTGGATTAGCAGTCCAACGCCTTAACCACTCGGCCACCTCGTCTGCTAGTGTAGCATGCTCTCTCGCACTTCGCGTCATATCTAAGCACCGTTTCCTAAAACATTTCGACGAGGATGTGATTCGAACCCACGCGTGCTGGGCACATTGGATTAGCAGTCCAACGCCTTAACCACTCGGCCACCTCGTCCTGCGAAGTGGTTCCTCGAACTCCCATTCCACATAATATCTAAGGTCCTTTTCATAAAACGCTGCGACGAGGATGGGATTCGAACCCACGCGTGCTGAGCACATTGGATTAGCAGTCCAACGCCTTAACCACTCGGCCACCTCGTCCTGCGAAGGGGTTCCACGAACTCCCATTCCACATAATATCTAAGGTCCTTTTCATAAAACGCTGCGACGAGGATGGGATTCGAACCCACGCGTGCTGAGCACATTGGATTATTTTTTAATGTAAAATATGTATTTTAACTTTCTGGTATACATATTTTGAAAAATACGTTTACTTTGTTAGTTGATTGCGATGTCGTTTTAAAATATATTATAAAATAATATATTCTTTATTGAATAAATATCTATTAAATGAATGGTATTATTTCGTTATTATGAAAATACTTCAACTACAATTTAATGCTTAATGCCTTCCTCTGTGATATGAGAATTGACTCTCTCTTTTTTACCCAGTGTTTGTCTTCTGGGAAATACATGTTTCTGTGTTTACTTGTTTCCGCGAAAACGGTATGTAACCTAATCCGACGGCTGGGTATGTTCTTTTCCATACGTGATGCTTGTGTCTTGGTGGTTTGTCCGCGTAACTGTTTCGTTTGCTAAGCTCTATCGTCTAGGCCACGACGCTTCTTTCGTGACGAAATTGTGGAATAGGTAAAGACCGGACTGGGGTGGTTCCAGCCGTTCATTTTGGAAAGGGCCATCGTAGATGTTTGTCAAATAATGAACATTTGTTATTATATTGTAAATGTTTTATATATGATGTCTTGCAATATAATTTTATTAATTATTATGCAATTATAACAAAATAAATATTTAAATCAATTTTGCCAAATTAGAGGGGTAACAAACTCTAGGTCGAGGGGGGGGGGAGTCCCATGGCTTCCATACCTTCGCCCACTGGATACACCACAGACGCCCGATGTGCTGCCAGAAGTGGACAATCTCTCTGGCACGTAACTGTCAACAGAAGACGTAATTCCGGTCGGACGATCAACACCTTTATTCGCAACTGAAAAATTAGTGCGTACCCAAGACCCGCAACCTTCAAAAACTGGAAGTACTGCAAAATAAATTTTTAAGAAATGTTTTAAAAGCTCCATGGTATATCAGAAATGATCAAATTTTAAAAGAACTATCTATAGAACCTCTGAAAACTTGGATTCTAAAACTTTCTTCTAATTTCTACTCTTCTCTTTCATCTTGCCCAGCCACTCCCTTGTACACTCTAGGTAAATCAGTCAATCTTTTTCCACGAATCAAATCAAGATATTCTAAAGACCTACTACATCCTCCTTAATTAGCTGTAAAGCAGGTTCCAACATTTCTAAATTAAATATTTATGTTTCTAATTCAAATATTGTATGCATCTTTCTGAAGGACCCTTCCTGGGTGTGCTTAGTTGTTATTGTTTATATTGTAAATATTAGTCTTCTACCATTGTTCATGCATGATGAAATGTAATTACACAAAATTGTATACTATGTATCATAAAAACCCTTGAAAGGCATAATAATGTCGAACAAGGAAATAAAAACTATTAAAAAAAAACCAAGACCCGCAATCATATGCGGATAATACTGTCGCAGATTATGAAGAAGTATCGTTGAGTAAGAAGATAAGGTGCCTTTTTTGTTGTTGAAATATTATTATAATATATGAATAATATTTAAATTGAGTAATATTTGAATAATATAATACGTATCGAGTTTTCATACCATTTTGTAAATGCTACATGTTTCAAAATATCGGCAAATAATTATAAGTAATAGTAGTGTACATTACAAGCACAAAAGTGATTGTTTCAATAACTCGACATGAGAGATTTCGAAAGAGGGCAGTTGGAGGAATTTAGCAATTCCGTCGTGTCGTCGACAGTCACTTTTTCCGCGTGATGTTCGACGCAATTCGATTCGTTGCAATTTGATGTCATTTTGAACGTGTGATTCACCAATGTAATTGACGAAAACGAGAATGTACTAAGTATTTTTTCTGCCACGGATTTGACAAATATTTTGCCTTTTAATTGTACTTGCAGTACTAGTACAGAGAGTACTTTCGGTATGTTTTCCGTCTGGTGTTGAAAGAATCTGAAATTTCATTTCCGAAGGCTGTGTAAGAACGAGTCAGTTTATAGAAGATCCTTAGTAGATAAAAATTCAGTAAAGCGGGCTGTTACTGTAAAGCTGTTTTAAGCAGACTGGTTGGGAGGAAGCAGTGAAGGAACGCGTTTTCCATCACTGCAACAAGGATGCAAATCCCGGTAAATATATGTAGGATTTGGCTTGAACGAAGCGGGATTAGGATTGTTTTCATGGGCTTCCCCCTTTTCTTCTGTTTCTTATTCTATCTTGTCACATTTCGCTTGATTTGACGTACCCCGTTGATGACTCGAACACTATAGTCGATAGATATGTGCCATCCACCAAAATCGGGGTTTTCGCCAATTAGAAAACACAAATTACAATTATTGACAGAGAATGACAACGAAATTGAATTCTAATTTTGAATGGAGATTGCACAAAATAATCATTTCGCAGTTTACTTAAAGAATTCACAATATATTTCGAGAAAACACAGTTATAGGATATATCGTCAGGGTAAGCAAAGTAAATTCTGTGCAAGTTCGAGAACATCATTCTCTGCTATTGGCCTTCTTTTTCCTTATCGTATCATCATCATCATCTTAATTACAGGTCAACACAATCTCCCATTGGGGAGACATCATGACGCCAATTTTAAACTTCTGCCTTTGACGTTGCGGTCGTAGAGGAATCGTTCCACAGCGCGTGCCATTAAATAAATAAATAATGAAAAAATTGCATATTAAATGCCATCAAATGGTACAAGTACATGCCATAGTATAAAACTATAGGCCAAACATGTTTCGGGTCATGATCTGAATCGGCTACTAGGAGAAACTTCCTTAATTCGATGATGTTACATTTACAGAATTATCGAAGTATTATAGGAGGATAGGAGAGAGTAGACAGCAGTGTCTAATGTTTTTTTTACTTTCTCGCCTGTACCAAGATACTTAGTAAGAAGAGAAAGTTGCAAAATCGTGCACCGGAAAACGGAGAATTTTGGGCAGAAAAACTCTCTTTGCTGTGCTCTGATTTGAAAATGCTTGAAGTACGTTTACATTCCCTGGCTCACAGTTGTACCTTTATAAGTGAAATAAATACTTCAAACTCTTTTAAAAAATACGTTTGCCTCGATTCCTAAATGAAAGATGATGTTGCCAAACGCATTTTTCTTATGAGAGATACATTTTGTTGTCGCCAACAGCGCGTAGTGAGGTCACCGAGTCATGAGACAAATTGATGTTTCCGTGCACGTCAATTGCTTCGGTCGTTAGTTCCGTTAATGTAGTGAATGTTGTATCCTGGGAGGCAGAAGTGTTCATTTCCCGCTGGATGGAAGAATCAGGCGGTGACCTACACGCCCCATATCGAACAATTTCCTCCTCCAGAAATTTCACCCAGCGGGGCACGACCCCATCCACGACAAGCTCTAAGCTCTCCACATATGATGTAGTGAAGTGTATGTATGTGTGTGTGAGGACAAGGACAAGGAAGAGAAAGGAAACAACGCGCGCAACCCGTGGCCCTTTTTTAGGGTGCTGCTCCAGCATTTACTTGGAGAAACCATGGAAAACTACCGAAGAGAGCTGGCGGTTGCTAGAAGCAACAAAACTCGACCTGGCAAACTTGCTGGAGCCGAAAATCCTGCCACAGTCAGATTGGAACTCTAGAAACTCCCGACCAGACGCACTCAATGATGTGAGTTGATGCCTTGAGTTACCTCAGCGGTTTATTGCGGTTTGATGAGGCAACCCGTTGTAGATATGGTATGCTATGGATGTTGTTTAAAAAAATAGATGTATTTAAAGAGATACTAGTTCTTTTTCACACCGACTTATTAAATTGATTATTTCATTGATTAGTTTTCTTTGGGTGCGTCAACTGCTAATGTCAGTGTTAGTCGTGTAAGTGTAGTGCTTGTTTTTATAATATGATATGGCGGATGCTCTGAGCCACCTAAGCGGTCCCAGCTATGTAGCTAGTGAGCAAAACCGACACCGTCGGAACTCGAACCCTAGGACCTCGCAGTCACCACCACCGCCGTGTCAGCGGCCGAGAGCCAACCTCCTCCTCCGCCGCGAGGCAGGCAGAGGGGACGCAGCCTGGGGTCGAAGGGCGTCCCGCCGTCGCTAACGACCGCGCGCGCCTTCTCGTTGCCATGCAAAGCGGCTACGCGCCGCGGCGCGCCGCAGGTGCACGGGCCCCGGGGGTCGAGCCCCGGACCTCTGCGCGCGGTCCCTCGCAGCCGCCTCCGCGCTCGGCGCGTCCGTCCACGCGGCAGACGAGTGAAGAAGCCACAGGCAGAGCGGGCTCGGACAAGGCATAACACGTTTCTCTGCTGCGACTCTAACCGGGAGGGTGATTGATTGATTGATTTTTCGGGTTTCCGGGCGCGTCAACTGCTTTGGTCATTAGTCCCGTTAGTGTAGTGCATGTTTTTTCGTGGGAGATGGCGGTGATCTTCCCCCGCTGGATGGCGAGATCCGGCACCGACCTACCGTCGGCTAGTGGGGTTTCCCCCTACCCAGGAGTCTCCCTCCAGCAGGGTACCGCCCCAGCCGGGACAAGCTCTAAGCTCCCGACCGGTCTCCCGGAGTAAGTGGTAGTGTAGAGCATGTTAGTGTAAGTGTGTGTGTAAGGGGAGAGGAGAGAACAAGGAAGAGGAAGGACAGATCGCGCACGGTCCGTGGTCCGTTTGGTAGGGTACTGCTCCGGCATTCGCCTGGTGTTGATCGGAGAAACCACGGAAAACTACCGATCAGAGCCGCTAGAATTCTCCTCCAGACAGCGACTGAATTCGACCTAGCTGAAGAGCTAAGGTCGAAAATCCTGCCGCTGTCAGGACTCTAACCTAGGACCTCCCGGTCAGAGGCGCTGCAGTGACATCAGTTGACGCACTGAGCTACCGCTCCCGGTTTGATTGATAGTGATTCCGGGCACGTCAACTACTAAGGTCATTAGTCCCGTACGTGTAGTGCGTGCTTTCGCTCGGGAGGTGGCGGTGGTCTTGCGTAGTAGGATATAGGGATGCCCCGAGCCGCCTGAGCGATCCCAGCTATGTACCTAGTGTGCAAAACAAATACCAACGGGACTCGAACCCTAGAACCTCGCAGCCTGGGTTCGAAGGGCGGGCCGGCGACGGATGATCGTTAGTCCCTAGCACCTCGCGAATGGCGAGATCTGGCGCAGACCTACCGTTGGCTAGCGAGGGTTTTCCCAATCAGTTATCTCCCATCAGCAGAGCACCGCCCCAGCTGGGACAAGCATTAAGCTCCAGACCGATCTCCCGACATGTGTGGTAGTTGATGTAGTGATGCCGGGCGCGTCAACAACCGAGGTCATGGTTCCCGCAAGTGTAGTGTATGTTTTTTCATCGGGAGGTGGCGGTGATCTTTACCCACTCGATGCCGATATCCGGCGCCGACCTACCGTCGACTAAGGGTCTTTCTCCAACCAGGTAACTCTTAGTACATAGCATGTTAGTGTGTGTGTGTGTGTAAGGGGAGAGGATAGGACAAGGAAGAGGAAGGAAAGATCGCGCGCGGTTCGTGGCCCGATTATTAAGGAACTGCTCCGGCATTCGCCTGGTGTTGAACGGAGAAACTACGGAAAACTACCGATCAGAGCAGCCGACCGCTAGATATTTCTAGCAGACAAGAGCTCAATTGGACGTAGTCATACAGTTTGTATCTAAAATCCGCGCCCGTGAGAACCCATGACCACCGCATGACTTCCCAGTCAGAGGAACTGCAGTGACATCAATGATCTCGCTAAGCCAGCTTGCGATGTCTTTAATCGAATAATAATATTTATTATTATTATTATTATTATTATTATTATTATTATTATTATTATTATTATTATTATTATTATTATTATTATTATTATTATTATTATTGTTATGATTACTATCGCCTCCGGGATGTCTCATGGGAAGCGTGCTAGCTTACAATCCTGTGCTCGCGGGTTCGATTCCCGGTCGAGGCGAAATATAGTTGTAGATTACCTTTAAAATCGCCTTAGTTTCTGTGACGAAGAAGTGCTCAAACAGGCGTATCTTGCCAGTTACGGTGAAGAGAATGCGTCATGTTCGCCTCATGTCGCTCTTTCCCCCAAGCATGGGAATTTAACTAGGCCCAGGCAAGGGGGACACCGGTAGCTGGCCGGCGAAGCCGGACTCCCCACCCAATAACGCCAAATAGATACATATATTATTATTTTTATTATTGTTATTACTATTAAAGTGCATGAGCCATTGGGAGGGTGAACCATAAGCGAAGTAGGTTTTCGCGTGCGAAACGTGCGTCTCTCCGCAGAGCCTCGTCCCGCCGGCGCGCCGCGTGCCTGCCCCCGACGATGACCTGCGGCCGCTGCGCAAACACGAACGTAATTGTGCGCGGCAGAGCGCGTCCCCGCCTCGCTTGTCGCGCGTCTCATCGGAGAGCCCCACCGACTCCTCCTTATCCACCCTGCTCCACCTGCTCCCGCTCTTTCGCTTCCTGCCCCTCCGGCTCTCTGCCCCACCTGCGCTGAGCTGCACTTGCTTCTACTCTTTCGCTTCCTTTCCACTGGGAGAGATGGCTCAGTCCATCAACTGATGTCACTGCAGTCCCCAAGGTTTTAGGTTTGAGTACTGACGGTGGTAAGATTTTAGACACCAGCTTGTCAGCTAGGTCGAATTCAGTCGCTGTCTGGAGGAGAATTCTAGAGGCCATCTGTTCTGATTGGTAGTTTTCCGTGGTTTCTCCGATCAGTACCTGGCAAATGCCGGAGCAGTACCCTACCAAACGGGCCACGGACCGCGCGCGATCTTGCCTTCCTCTTCCTTGTCCTATCCTCACCTCTTACACACACTAAAACGCAGTACACTACCACACATATCGGAAGACCGGTCGGGAGCTTAGAACTGGTCCCCTGCTGGGGTGGTGCTCCGCTGATGGGCGATACCTGGTTGGGGAAACCCCCACGAGTCGACGGATCTCGCCATCCAGCGTGGGACGACCACTGCCATCTCCCGAGCAAAAACACTCACTACATGCACGGGACTAATGGCCTTAGAAGTTGACGCGCCGGAATTACTAACAATCAATCATCTATCAATCTCTCACTTCTTCCGCCTGCTCTCACGTGCTTGAGCTCTACTTGCTCCTGCTCTTTCGCTTCCTCCACCGCCGCGCTCTTGTCCATTACCTTCTCCACTTCTCATTTCTTCAGCTTCTTTAACCTCCCCATTACTCCTCTCCTCCGCCTATTACCCCCTTCTTTCTTTTTATCGACATAGGTGGCTGAGGACGTCAATTAATGTCGGTGTAGAGCCTCTCACCCAATGGTCTTAGGGTTCGAATCCCCTCGGTAGTGGATTTTCGGTACTAGCTGTAGAGCTAGGTCGAATTTAGCTGCTGTCAGCTGATTTCTAGCGGTGGCTGCTATCATCAGTAGCTTTCCATGGTTTCTCTGAATACTAGGAGAATGCTGTAGTAGTACCCTAACAAACAGGCCTCGGACTACGCGTAATCTTTCCTTCCTCTTCCTTGTCCTACCCTCACCCTTACATTAACATTCACATGCCGAGCTTAGAGATTGTCCCAGCTGGGGCGGTGCCCCGCTGGTGGGAGGCACCTGTTTGGGAAAACTCCACAGGGCGACGTGTGGGTTGATTCCGGTTTTCTCCATCCAGCGTGGGAGATCACCACCACCTCCCGCAATAAAAACATGCACTACTTTTACCATGTGAATTAACACTAGCAGTTGACGCGCTAGGAATCACTAAACCATCAATCAATCAGTCCTTTCAATTTTTCTTCTTTATTTTTAAAATAATAGGAAGCCTGGTTTTCTGTGTCTTTCGTGAGAACAAGCTCATGGGCTGATAGACAAAAAATGTTCTTATATTTATCATGGTCCTCAGATGTGCAGAAATTATTTCAATCGCAAAATCTTGTGCTCTGACCGTTAGCAATTGAACCTGTAAAATCCTATTTCGAATAAGCTGCTAGCTACGCTGTATGGCGAGCAGCAAAAACTTGTTGCTGTTCTTGTCTGATGTAATTTATGGTGAACTAGAAGATATGTCAATTGCATGACTTGTTAGTATCTATAAGTTGTGGCATTTTGCAAATGATTCAGTTGGTCTGATTTTTTACCTCTTCTTTTGTCTCCTCCTACTTATTCTCTACTCATTTTCTCTCTTTGTTTCTTAACTGAACTGTTTCCTTCGACTAATGGGTATCTATTTCTCCCCTCCTTTCGTCTATCCATTGACAATTACACGGTACCACGTGATGGTTCTCCATTTTTTTTCTTTTCCTCACCACCCTTTGTTTCACTTCTTCTTCCCTCTTTCCTTTTCAGTCTCCATTCCTCCAGAATCTTTCGGTCGTTTCTTTCAATGCTCTTACGTCCATTATTGCGCATCTCACATCCTCTTTTGATTTTTCCTTACCTTTCACCAACTTCTCTTTCTCTTTATTTCCTCCTATTCTTCTTCGGTTCTTCACCTCCATGCCGTCTTTTCTCTTTACTTCCTCTCCTCTTTTCACGATCGAAACATTTTTCTACTCCTTCCTATTATTTTTTCTTCCACCTTTCTTCGTGTACTACTCATCTCGTATTTTCTCTCGGTTCTCATCATTTTCTTCTTCTTCTTCTTCCGGTCCTGTTCCGCCTTTTTAGCTTCTTTTCAAACCACTCTTTCTCTTTGCCATCCTTATCCGTTACGACTTTTTCCGCTAATCATTCTTCTAGTGCTCATCCACCCTGTCTCCCCCTACTACTCTACCTCTACTTCCTTCTTCCCCTTTTCCTTCGTATCTTCACAGGTCGTCATCTGCCCCTCCGACTGCCTTGGAGGTACATGTCACACGGCCTGACTGACCTTCTCAATGTCGTGCACTGGCCGTGCCGGCGACCGCGCAGACGGCGGTGCGGGAGGGAGCGGGCACGAGGGCAAAGGCAGTCGCGGAGGAAGAGGTTGAGACGGGGCAGGCTGGGGCGAGTGCGGGGCAGGGCATGGGCGGAGGCGAGGGTGGAGTCTTGGCGGGGACGCAGTCGGAGCCGGGTAGGGAATGGAGGTGAGGGTGGGGGCTTTGGGGCAGGCAGGTGGGAGGCGGTAGAGGAGGGAGCGTGGTGGAGAAGGAGGCGGACGCATGGAGGAGGCGGGGCGGAGGCGGAAGCGTGCTCGGAGATGGTGGAAAAGGTAGAGCGGTGAAGGAGTTGGTTCGGAGGAGGAGGCAGGAGCGAGTGGGGGAGGTAGGGGCGGGACGGAGGCGGTAGAGTATGCGGAATCGGTGGCGGAAAAGTGGTCGAATGCACTGGAGGAGACGGGGTCGGACATGGAGGCGGAGAAGGTAGAGTTTGCGTGGTTGGTGGAGGAGTATGTGGCGGGGCGGGGTTGAAGGCGGAAGCATGGTTGGAGGCAATGGAGGAGGCGGGGCTCGTGGCAGGGCGGAGGCGGAGGAGAGGGTGGAGGCGGGGCGAAGAGGGAGGTGGCGGGGGCAGGGTGGACGTGGGGGGCGGGGCGGATGAGGATGCGGAGATGGTAAAGTATGCGGGGTTGGAGGCAGAAGCGTGGTGGAGGATGCGGGTTCGTGGTGGGGCGGAGGCGGGGTCGGACATGGAGGCGGAGACGGTAGAGGTTACAGGGGTGGTGGCGGGGTACATGGCGTTGAGACGGTGGGGGCGGGGCGAAGAGGGAGGTGGCGAGAAGGCCGTGGGATGGCGGATGAGGATGCGGAGGTGGTAGAGTGTGCGGGGTTGGAGGCAGAAGCGTGGTGGAGGATGCGGGTTCGTGGTGGGGCGGAGGCGGGGTCGGACATGGAGGCAGAGACGGTAGAGGTTACAGGGGTGGTGGCGGGGTACATGGCGTTGAGACGGAGGGAGCGGAGGAGGGGTGGAGGCGGGGCGAAGAGGGAGGTGGCGAGAAGGCGGTGGGGATGGCGGATGAGGATGCGGAGGTGGTAGAGTGTGCGGGGTTGGAGGCAGAAGCGTGCTGGAGGACGCAGGGTTCGTGGCGGGGCAGAGGCGGGGTCGGAGGTTGGGTGAAGGCCGCGGAGGAGGAGGGGGCGGTGGCGGATGCGGTGCGGCGGTGACGGTGGGAGCGTCGGCCCGCGAGGGCAGCGCCGGGGGCGGCGGCGGTGTCCACTGCATGCAAATGCCGGGCTCTGCCACGAGCAGGTCACTCCAGCGGCCACTGGCCATCTGGGGAAGGCCGCGCTCAGCGATGCCGTCTGCGCGACTGCGATTATAGCATTGTCTGTTTGCATTTCAAGCAACGTCCCAACAGGTGATCATCTCATACGTCCCACCAGAGAAGTATCTCCTTAGGGACCCATGGGCTACCTGTTCTGTTTTTATGTTCAGGAGGGCTGGGCGGTTTCTTCAAGTACATTTATTGCAATGGAGTCTTACGAATCTGGCAAAACCGTTATACTTTTCTGAGCATATTGCATCCAGAGGGAATGTTATAGTTATTTACGATATGACGTAATTGCCGAATGAGGTCGTCAAACCGTGTTTGGCAACCAATCGATTTATGTATTAAAATGTTACGATACGTTTATCGCACAAAATTTTATCCACGTTGTAAAATTTAGTAGTTAGTTACATTTAATCTGACATTTCGTTCTACAGGTTCATTTAGTCTTTGTGTTTCTTTTTCTATGTCGACAGTTTCCTGAAGAAGGAGAACAACGGAAATACACTTCCTGCTTTCAAAATCAGAGATAGGTGTTAGATATCGAAATAGTAGCAAAAGATGAATTACAAAAATGAATTCCAGAAAACTCTAGAAAACAAAATTATCGTAAGTAACCAACAAGGTACGTAACGTAAAGTAAAGTAACAAAGTTATCGATGTACTGAAAAAATGTGTTAAAGAAATTAATTATGTTTCACTACATTACGTTGAACGTAGAAAGGGGACATGATTTCAATCACATTAGTGGGCGCTGGAATAATACAAAGTTCCAACTTATGGTGAATTAGTGGGCCACGCAACCTCTTCATGATGCGATATCAACATGAAAATAAATAAGAAAAGTAAAGAAGTCGTCTGAAAGTTTAATATTTTGCCAGCGGCGTACCTAGGGGAGGGGGTGCTTCCGATTCCCAGTAGCCAAGGATACATATTCAAAATAGCTTTTCCCAATTTTCTTTACTAAGGAACGTCACTTTAATAAGTCAATGTTTATGTTATAAATATAAATAATACATTAAGAAACAAAAATATATTTTATATTTAGTATAAATGAAATATTCTTTTAAGTAAACATCAAGTGGGCTCGACCCTACTTCTGTAGTTCTTCCCAACCCCCAGAAAAATCTTGGGTGCACCACTGTCTGTTGCACAATAATTTTAATTTAAACTCGGTTTGATTGTTTATTTTCTGAAGCAATGAACTTTCAGGAACTCAAATTAAGACAGCTTGTGTTTTACATTTGCTTTGGTTCATAATTATACATATTAAAATGTTTCTTATATCGCTAGAAGCATTTTTTTCTCTTTTTCTCTTTTTGTTTCTAAAAAACGTAAATTGTTTTGAGAAGAATGTGTATTTTGTCTTACAATACAAGAACCTTCCGCAATAAAGTTGGAAATCTGTCCTTTGGATCAAGGAGGTCAGTTTCGCATTGCAATGTGTTGTTGGCACAGGGGACATTCACAGATTGAAATAACTCTTCTGCTGTAAGCTTTGTCTAAGGGAATCTCCGACAGAGCGCAGCACACTCCCTGCTGCACTTTCTCAGAAAGTGATCCAAGAGTTACGAAATGCGCCTCTTTATGAGTGTGGGGGCGTGTGTGTATGTGCAAGTGCGTGTTTGTGTATATGCTGATGTATGTGTGAGAGAGAGGGAGAGAGAGAAAGAGCGAGAGGGAGTTTGGGAGAGATGGAGAGAGAGAGTGAGAAAGAGACAGACAGATAGATTAGAGACGGAAAGGGAAAGATAGGAGAATACTTCAATTTTCAGTGATTAAATTGAATTAAAGATTCACATTGGGGTTATGACATTTGAAGGGAAGCTACTTCGTTGGTAAATCTGGAAAGAGATTTCGCCGTCTAATATTCAAGTATATTATAGAGAGCCTGTACAATGAGATATCTGAGCTTCCTTCATTTTCCCCGCTGGATGGCGAGATCCGGCGTCAACCTACCGTCGGCTAGGGGGGTTTCCCAGTCCTTAACCAGGACTCTCCCACCAGCGGGGCACCGCCCCAGCCAGGACAAGCTCTAAGCTCCCGACCGGTCTCCCGGAATGTAGTGTAGTGTAGTGTAGTGCATGTTAGTGTAAGGTGTAGTGCATGTTAGTGTAAGTGTGTGTGTAAGGGGTGAGGATGGGACAAGGAAGAGGAAGGAAAGAACGCGCGAGGTACGTGGCATGTTTGTTAGGGTAATGCTCCGGCATTCGCCTGGTGTTGATCGGAGAAACCTAGCTGAAACTCTAGTGTCGAAAGTCCTGCCGCCGTTAGGACTCGAAGCTAGGACCTGCCAGTCAGAGGCGCTGCAGTGACATCAGTTGATGCACTGAGCTACCGCTACCGGTTGCTGACCCCTGGAGATCTCCTCCTGACGGCGTTCCGCGGCGGCTGAATTTTTCCCAGCTCTCTAGCTAGTGTCGAAAGACTTGCCTCCATCGGGATTCGAACCCTAAGATTTCGCAGACAGAGACACTGCAATTATGTAAGTTCATGCCCTGAGCCACCTCACCCACTTTGGGGCTCAGCAATCGCAAACCAGTCATCAAAGAAAATTAAGATGTTTTTGACTCTTATAGATATTTGAAGCGAGTGGTGTAGTACTACAATTCAAAATAATATTGTATGGAATATCTATTTAAAGTTAATTAGACGATTTAAGGTATTCTTTGAACTTTCAGTTGCCTCCCTGTAAAAATAACTCAAGGTGGTTTACTATTATCAAACCCCAAACGCCTCAATCAATTTAAGCATTGTTTGAAGTTCGGTTATATGTGCTGGGTAGTCCGGGGCAACGCAAATACGGTGAGGCGTCGTACGTGCCACGTGTGCAAGATTTCCCACCCCTAGTTCGTTGCAACCGATTGCAACATGAACATGCCCCTCGTGCGCTCATTTGCATCGCATACACATGATAATGGACGAATCCCTCCGAGCACGAATGAACGCGTGCGTATGAGGCTAAACTGCAGTTAGAGCCACCTTCTTGCATATTGGTTGCGTGCGTGGGTCGCCATTTGTTTATAATGAAATTAATTCCGCTTTTATGCTTCGTTCTCGCGCTTCTTCGCAATTTCATCTTTTCTAAAGCACCTGTTAGTTTATTCAGCTTTCTTTTCTGGTTATTTCCGTATCCCATCTCGCCACGCTTCGTTACAATAACGTGCCTCAAGGCTCATTTCCCTTTCAAATGATCTTGACAACAAATGTAGCAATGAACTTTTCGTGAGTCGATGAATGAAAGAGTTTGAGTCCTTTGCTGCTCTTTGTTGTTGATAGGTATTTGCAACGGTTCTCTCACAGAGTGAAGTAAAAGGTGATTTGTATACCTGTGCTGAGGTGTGATAGAAGAGTCGAAGGAATCCGGAGACAAGCGCGACACACTGAGTTAAGAAACATAATGCATGTGAAGTGAACAGAAAGACAGAAGAAAGGAAGAGGGTCCAGAAAGTGATAAACAGATGCAGGAGAATACTATCGGAAAGCGCTTCTTATTCACCAACAGATGAAGGAAGCGAATTTGCTTCTTTCATCGTGTCCACGTAATGCTGCATTCGAGATCACGATGCACCAACGCAATCAAGATGGCGTCTTTGATCCCACGACCAGGCGGTAATTTTTCTTTTTTTGCTTTGTGAATTGTAATTTGAAATAGTGATTGCCGATATTCTCACTGCTGGGAATTGGGAACATCACTTTTGCTTTCTGTGATTGTCAGGAAAGTACGAAACAAATGAATTGGAATGGAATGAAATCTGAGCTTTTAATGCACTTGTTTTTATTCAATAGAAATCTTTTCTGCAAAACTTGTACTGCATAGTTACAGTGAAATGATCTCTAAAAAGAAATAAGTAAAAGAATTCTCCGTTTTCTGGCGCCCAAAAACATAACATTATCTTCTTACGAAGTATTCGTAAGACGAGAAAGTAAAAGACACTTTTTTATGTTGAGAGAGAAGTACCATGCAAAAGAGCAATTATGTTTTAGTTTCCATCACGTGAAATGAATTATTTAAACAGTAAAATTTGGACTTCTTTTGAAATAAGTTATATAGTAGGTTATGTTTAAATACACTCACACACACACACACACACACACACAAATCCACGTTTCGAGTATCGTTTACATATCCTATGTATATACCTTATACGAAACCAATCAAAGTTAATTATCTGATTCAAAAAAATAAACTAAGAATTTATTTACGAATATTTAACCTTTTGAGACGACAATAGGTGCAGTTGGAACTTATTTTCATGAGTAAATTTTTTCTGTTCAATTCCACACTTTGTAATCTACATAAGTAACAATAAATGAAAGTAAGAGTATAAGTGAAATCTCTAAATTTTGATTGAATGGTCAACCAGAACAAATCTTTGTTTTAATTCGATTGATGAGTAGAAGACGTAAAAAGCTACTCATTACAATACACATAAATGCTTTTTCGTAATACTCAACTACTGTATCTACTTAACGCGATCAGACACAAGATCAAAATTCCTCTTTTAACGGCCTGCGTCCGTAAAGAAATTAAGTTTCCCATACTGTGACAACAGTCGAAACAAATGCAGCTAAACATGGCGTGTGAGTACATTTATTCCAAGAATTGGTATTTCCTGTTCATGATTTTATTCTTTTAAGAATATGGTATTGAAAAATGTTTTGAATGACACACGGTCAATAACCCCTCTAACAGACTCAGTTGGTTATACAAATTTCAACAGCCTCCGTTATTTTCAGTGTAACGGCCTAAATACGTTATTAATAAATGTTCCTCGGGCGGCTCATGAATCCACGCTAGCTTTCCGGTGCGATCCCGTATTCGATTTCTGGCATAGGCAAAAGTGAAGCTGCAGTTTTTTAATACAAATCGTCTCAGTTTCTAGAGCTGTGTGACGAAAGAAAAGTTCAAATAGGCTAAGCAAATTAGGTACGGTGATGGGAATTCGCCATGCCTGCAACACATCTTCCTAATGCCCAGGCGTCGATAATAAATAAAATTAGGGCTCAAGCCTGCGAGCTGGCAAAAGTGGTCGTCAATTCGAGCCAAAAATGTCAAATACATACGTAGTTACTGTCAATGATATAAAATTATCGACAAGAAGTTAATGTTTCTAACTCATTGGATAGTAAATTGGTTGTTTATGTTAAAACAACGAAATAAATTATAGTTTACCAAGTTTCAATTGATAAAGATTAATCACAAGGTGGTTGATCCAATCTTCTGCGTGACAATAAGGTCCTAATATGAACAACAAGGAAGCAATTCCCCTATTTGAAGAATGTGCCCTATGCCGCAGCAGCTTACTCATCGCATACATGATTAATAATTAAGTTTGTAAATGAGTATTCATTTGATGCTCCTTTGTTCCCTCGAGCGCCGCTCATATCACTCCATCTCTATTGAGCACCTTGCTTCTACCTGAAAGACCTATCATTTCTTCCTCTTGCTGCTTGTGAATGAATTATGAGATCAGTTGATAGTGAGCTATTCATGAATAACGGAAACTTCACGACGCGCGTTCTTGTATCTTTAAGTTAAAACATGGCTAACTATTCAGTACCCACATTACTTTCAATTTCTTTCAGTGTTCTGTATACAATTTCATTAACAAATGCAAACATGTTGACCGCATTGCCACCTAAAACAACCATGTGAAATTTCAATGGAAGTTACGAAGACTAGACAAGGAATATTTCAATAAATCCGACCCTGAAGAAAATTGTGTAGGGAAAAATAAAACAGGGTTGGTAGGGTGACCTTGAGAATTGTAATTTTAATGGTTTAATGAGAATTGTAATGGTTTACCATCACAATTAACACACATTTTGAAAATATAAATGTTCATAACTTTTTATTTAATATTTCATTTTTGACATTTTGTGTCATTTCTGTGTTAAATACAATTTCAATCAATAACTTTCACCTCCTGCAATATTAATTCGATCATCATTCAGAATTTCTAAAATTTCTTTCCGTAATGTTATTTCATTAGAGTACAGATAAAGTGCAATAGGGACCCTTTGAATTCAACTGTTTTAAATGCATTATATGTAACTGAAAAGCATCTTTCATATGTCACTTGAGTGAGTTTATGGCCGAACCCAAACTTTAATAATTTTTTATTAAATTGAATTGAATAGTTTTAACTTAATAAAATTGAATGTAATTTTGAATGTCTTTTTCTTCTGTCCTAATCAACAAGATCTATATGCGAATAAAAACACGAAAGAAAGTAATAAGCAAGCCTGAAATTGTTAATAATGAAAAGCAATTTCGCATCTTTTCCTTTTATTTGCTCTTCTACTTAATATTTCAGTTTTAAATCGCATTATTTCTTGGCATTCGTCTCCAAGTCAGAGATTATTTCTACCATCTTTCATCATCATCAGATTTAGTGCGTAAAACGATGTTGACAATCCTCAATTGACGCATTATGTCGACAGGGTAGGCCACGCAACAAAAGACGCATACAAATTTCAACGCATAAAAATGCAACACAAAAAGCTGACAAAAACTAAGCTGCTTAACAAACGCCATGCAAAAAACTTTCGCACTTTTTCCTTTAAGAAAAAACAAGAGCGTCGACGTTGAACTAGAAAAACGAACCTTAAAAAACACAAATGGAAGAAAATAAAAAAGAGAAAAAAATGACAGGCTACCCGCTGGGCGGACGCTGGGTCCTCGACAGATGTCCAGGACCTAAAACAAAGCAAATTCACGACCCGCAGCTGCCACATCTGACCACGCGGTAACTCAACCCCTTCCCAACCAGCCACCCAACCAACCCTTCGTGCGATTCGGCAGGATCCGACCGCCCGGTATACCTGTGCGAAAAAAGTCAACTCATAAAAAACGCCGACCAGACCCCTAAGACCCACCCCTATGCAAAGGGGTGAAACCCTCCCCCTTTTTTCAACACACACCTTTCCGCCGACCCTTGCAGTCCGGAAGGGCCTGAGGGCAACGTATTTTTTTTCTCTCCGGCGGCGTCTTCCTACCCCCTTCCTGCCGTTTTCAACCCCTAGCCCCCCCCTTCTCCTCGCGTCAACCGCTTCGACTATTTATTTTTTCTTAATGGCCCGCCGTGTGTTTAGAAATGAAAGTATATCGTTAGACATGCACGCTCGGGGTTGTGTATGTGTGTGTATCGGCGTACCCCAAGGGTCTCGTCGCGGACCAATAGCATACGGTCGCCGCCGCGACAGGGGATGACGGATACTGGCCAGGCGAGGATGAGGGGTGGCTGTTTTTTATGCTCGGGGACAGGGTGGGACATGGGTCGCTGGTTGTGAAAGGCAGGGTTGGAAAAAGACCCGGGTCTTATTATTTTTTTTGAGCTTGTTCAATGGGCCTAATTCGGATCGTGGCCATTTCGTAGCGCCTACATGCTGGTCACGGGGAGTGAAAGGACTTCGGTGGTCGAGAATGGACCAACTGCGCTCAGGTAGTCGAAGCTGTTTGGATCATGCAGAGAATGTTTCTGATGTGATATGTGTTATGATGGAATTTACGTCCGTTTCATTCAAATGCGCTGCTGTGTTTCGTTATCCATTTCCCCCCACCCCTGCAACATTATCGCTGTCTTTCAGGCAGGTATTGTTGAGAAGGATTGTTTTGGATAGATTATTAGATAACTTTATATCAGACAAGATACTTAATTTCTTTTACTATGTATCTTATAAATATATTTACAGCATAAAATTTAATATATTCTGTCAACGTTTTTGTTAGGAAAATATTACTTGTTATGTATTATGTTATTAAAAAGGACTTAATTAAATATTTTGTCAATCAGAAATGTTTTATTTTGTGGTGATTCTATTGCAAATGAATCGTCGACACTCTTTACTATAATGATCGTCTTGATTTAATAATTATACATTTCACTAATGAGTGGACAAAATCGCTATTATAGTTGACATATGAACATAATCGGAGAAACTTGGTATCTGAAAATGAGACAACAACGATTTCGGAAATATGTATCACATTTCAGCCATGAAAGGTTACAGATATATGGTTCTAAAAAAATCTTAAAATATTGCGTCATAGTCATTATGTAATCTTCTGATGAAGTGAAGACGAATGAACTGCCTTTTGGCAAGAAAGAATTAAGAAAAAGAAGGACTTTAATGTTGGAAGAACAGACTGCCAGGATTCTTATATTGTAATTCCTGTAGGTTTATAATGATTTAACATTAATTGTGGCAACAAGGAAGAACGGAGACCAGTACATTAGTGATAGGAACATTTTGCGAAGAGTTGAGCTTGCTGTTAAAATTTAAAAATATCGAATACTTTAATGGTGCTGGAATCAGATAATTTAATCTCACACGTTGCTAAAAATTGAGATATTCCATATATACAAACCCCACACTTGCAGTTGACATATCTGTAAGAACCAATAAATGTTGACAACAGATGGCAGAGTAATACAGTAAGTTTTGCTACAGATTCCTTTAAGTAATTGGTATATTATAGATAACTTATGTATAATATAATATAATATTTTAATTTGAAGTGAGATACGATTGTTTTCTCTCGTGTACTTCATTTGTGTTCCATTCCTATAGAAAAATCTTGAGTTGTTGCATCATCGTTATTCATACAACCTTGGAGATGCAAACGTTGCTAAAAGAGGGAATCTCGTCTTAGCAGGAAAGGATCTACTATTGGGGATGTCAGGGGTTGTAGAAGGGTAAGAGAACACTATTCCTCCCATTTCATTATTATGAGTTGTAATTATGTAATAATAATTTATTGATGCATTAATGTAATATTAATAAATAAATAATTATTTATGGATAATGAATGTACAGTAGGAGAATTTTAGTAGCTAAATGAAATATTAGTAAGAGATACTCTTACTAACAAACGGTCATTATACAGTATCGTGCACATTTATATCCAGAAACATTTTACCAAAAAGATATCATTGACATAAATTCTAGAAAAATCTTGAATTGTTACATCACGGGAATTTTCATCGATTTTGGAGATGCAAGGCGAATACTATTATACAAATTATTGGGCTCCCGAAAGGCCCCATAGAAAAGGTTTTGAGGTAAGAGCTCAGGATTTGTTTAATTTAACTAGTAAGAATTGTAATAGTACAATCATTATTTAAGATTAATGAATTCACAGCAGTGTTGTAATGATCATGTGGATTATTAATAAAAGATTAAACACAAGCAGAGAGAAGTATCTCAATAACACAAATATATCCCAGTTTTAATAGAAAATATTTTAGTGGCATAAAATCTCCGAGGAAATCTTGTTTTCTTGCGTCATAGTCATCCATACGAATCTGGAAGGCGCCATACACTGTACGAAGAAATCGCATCTTCGCAAGAAAGGGCCAAGAGAAAAGATCGACGGTTGGGGTTGGACCTCACAGGGTTGTAGAAGGGTAGATGGCCAGGTGTCTGCAGCGAAGATTAGAAGCTGCCAGACGGCTGCCAAAGGCCTCGGCCGACCACTTTCTACAGGTTCCCGACCTGAAAGGCTTTGCGGAATTCGCGAAAGAAACTTTGTTAACAAAAAAGCCACCTACCTGGGGTGGAATCTGATAAAAGAGTCGATGAAAAGGTGTGTTCGGAGTAGGGTCACTGCACGGTCAAAGTTGCCCGAGAGGGGTTCCTGCGAGCAGAAAACGATCTGAACGAGCTGAAACGATCGAAAACTTATTTTTCTCAACTCTATATTTCGGGTTTTAAGACATTTTAAGACGACTAAAGATATTTCTGTTTGGTCTCCGTTTCTATTGCCAATTGGGTGAAAAGCAAAAATATTTGTAACTATTCAAGAAAATTATTGAAATGAAGAAATAAAGTATGAAGACTTCATATATTAAGTTGACGGAGATGACTTCCTTTGTGTCTTCATGCAATAACGTCAACAACATCGCATCAGAATTCCCACAAATTATTGAAATACTAAATAAGTTAACAACTGATCTAACAATCATAAGTATACAAAAAAATAAAAATATTGCTTTTATCTAAACACATAATGTTCTCAAATAAGAGATTTAAGGAGTTTTTTAAACGAACTATGACTAGATTAATGTTTTTTATGAATAAGTAACAATTTCACCAGAACATTCTGCTGCTTGAAAATAGACAATTCTCTCAATTATCAAGTATAGGAAATTATCCACATACTTTTAAAATGACGAGAGTGGCATTATCTACTATTTTATTTTGTTAATTATTTTATGGTAAACGAATATTAAAGGAAACAAAATTAATTTGGTCTTCACTTACCATTGAATAATAAATTTTAATTATGAACTATTATTATGTTAAGTGATCTGATTTATTTAAAATCGTAACAGCATTTAGTATTTATTTTTAAAATAGTCTTTTTTATGTCTGGCCAGCACTAGATTATTCGATACAAAATAATACACAATGTACTTCTTTTGTATTACTAGAAAATGAAATGATAATGTTTGTAACAGATAAGTATATTTTCTGTTTCAAATAGCAGAAAGTCATACCTTTGGTAACTTTTATTAGACTTGTTTTTTATTATTTTACCGACTGTCATGATTATATTTCTTATTAATAACAACTAGTTAGTTGTCGTTAGGGATGATCGTAGGAAACAATTACATAGTATTAACCAAATGAGATGTACACCGTACATCTTTCTTCCTTCCTCTCTGTCTCTCAATCTATCTCCTCCCTTTTCTCAGCAAGAATTAATTCGAAATTTCGCCACCAGGAACCGCTATGGTACAGCCATGGATGGGAGCGTCATGGATGGATTTAGCGTTCCTTGTGAACGAGTAATAATATTTCAGATAGTGGAAAAGACTCGCCCAAGTTTTTGAACTGGATACAAATAAAAATTATCAAAATGGAAAAAATGGCACATTTTAGTGCAAATTAGCATTAAGCAACCTAATCTCTCTCACTCTCTCTCTCTCTCCTTCTCTCTCACCCCACACTCACACTCTCTCTCTCGTTCTTTCTTTCTCTCTATCTATCCATCTCATTCTCCATCTCTCTCCTCCCTTTCCATTGCAAGGATTAATTCTAAATTTCGCCACCAGGAACCGCTACTCTACAGCCATGGTTTGGAGTACTGATTTGACGTTCTTTGTTGACGAGTAGTATTTCAGATAGTGGAGAAGTCTCATACTATTTATCGAACTGGATACAACGGGAACATTATCAAAATGAAAAAAATAGGCACATTCAAGTATGAATTAGCATTAAACAGTCCTAAAATGAAAAATATAATATGCTTTTATGTGCGTGAACAAGTAATATACACATATAATAAAGAATGAAACACATTCAAGAAGAAAGCAGAACATATTTGAGACTTAAATAATACTCCAAATTGATGATATATGTATTTTTAAATAAATTCCACCAAAATGTCTAACAACAATGGGAATTTCATTATAAATTTTCCGTGCTGAAAATTCATATTTCAATTACATACCCCTAACACGAAGCTCGCAAGTTCAGACCACTGATTTTTTAATTTCTTAGACTATTATGAAATATATTTTGAATTTGTAGTAAATATTCCTTAATTTCTTTGAAAATCAGAAAAAATAATGGTGAATAAATAACATTGTTGCTTTATCAACTATATTACATATTTTCGTCAATTTACAGACTTACTTGTATTATTATTTTTTAGGCGTACAGTACAACAATTCCAGAGCCTTTTTTACTCTCAGATACTCTATAATTAATAAAATCGTCACTTAAAATATAATAGATATAACACATTAAAGTAGTACCAATAGAACCTTAGAGCTCATCATTTTATCTGTGGACATTGTGCTTGGTGATTATTGTCATGGTGAATCATGCGATTATTCTAACACAGTTGTATAATGAAATGCAGAAAGTTATCCTATGAATGTTATACATAGAGTCGCAGAATTTAATGAGATGTATGGTGATTTGCCATTATATTTCAAGCGAGAAAGTGAAATTCTCCACGTCTTACGGATAATTGCTAGCCTAGAGTGGAAACCACTGACATTTATTCATGATCCCGAAAAATCAAACGCGTCTGAAACGCGTTAAAAAGTTGATTTCAGTTAAAGCAGGGTTGCACAAAGTGAGTAATGCGTGTATTGTTCAGTGTTCGGAGCGAAGGTGTCAGGGGCAAATTCAGAAAGTATTTGAGAGGGAAACCGATTTTAGTTCAGACCTCCATAAATATTTTGAAATAGTAATTTATTTAATTCTTATAATAAAATAAAAATTTGGAGGTGTGTTTTCATAATGGTAATAGTACATTGGATTTTGATTAATTTATGTTTCTGGCGACGTCAACTGCTAAAGTCATTAGCGCCGTCAGTATTCTGAATGTTGTAACGCGGGAGGAGGCAGTGATCCTTCTTCCCTGGATGGTGACATCCAGCGCCGACCTACACGTCGCATGAGATTTGGATTTCCTCTCCAAGTGAAACTAGTGGGGCACCGCCCCAGTCGGGACAAGCTCTAAGCTCCCGACCGGTCTCCCGGAATATGTGGTAGTGTAGTGCATGTTAGTGTAAGTGTGTGTGTAAGGAGTGAGGATAGGACAAAGAAGAGGAAGGAGAGATCGCGCGCGGTCCGTGGCCCGTTTCTTAGGTAACTACTCCGACATTTGCATGGTGTTGATCGAAGAAACCACGGGAAACTACCAATCAGAGCAGCCGGCCCAGTTCTCCTCCAGAAAATGATTGAATTTGTCCGAGATATGAAGCTATGTCGAAATTCCTGCTGCAGTTGGGACTCGAACTCTAGAACCTCATCAAAACCGTCGCAGAGATGTTGGTAATATTATCTTCGAAGCCTAGAACCTACCCATCAGAATGGCCACAGGGACGTTGGCAATATTAGCTCCGAGCTAACCACAGCAGATGAGATCTGCGTACGGCAACAATTTTTTAATAACCGGCGAGCGGCGATGTGTGCCCGGAGGCAGCCGCCTTGCCGTGCCGGGGGGGGGCGAGGGCGGCAGCGGAAGGGGTGAGGTCGGGCACGCGTGCGGGCCATCCGTCACTGAGCCTCCCTCCCTCCCTCGCTCCACCCGAAGGAGAAACAGTGGGGCGCGGGGGGTAAATAGTGGTGGCCGGCTGGGCCTCGCCACCCTTGCTCACAGCCCCGCCCCCGCACACGCCGCCAGACTGCCTACTCTGCGCTGGCGTCGCTGCCGCTCTGGACGCCATGCCGATTATGGCGTTCGGCAGCCCCTTTGGACAGACGTCTGTCGCTTACTTCCAACACCATACTCGGGCTTTTCTAGCGTGGCAGATGAAGGTATTATCTTCAAGACGGAATATGCTTCGACTATTTGCGCCTTTCTAGGTCCTGCGGCAAGATATCGCATGATCACGACCATATCAAGCAGTGCTGCTGAGCGAGCGACTCTAGCGGCACGACCGAGAAAGTCGTGAAAAGCCGTGCCATATTCCATCTTGAAGATAATACCCTCAGCTGCCTCATTAGAAAAACTCAAGTATATACTCGTATGTAATTATGTATGAATAAAATCCGTCCTACCGACACGCAGTCGATCTCCCAGCTCGCCCCACCCCGACTTATTTCGTCGTCCACTGATGTCACGGTTATGCCCTCTGGCCGAGAGACCCTAGGGTTCGACACCTGACGGTGACAGGAATTCTGACATTAGCTACTTAGCTAGGTCGAATTCAGTCGCTGTCCGGATGAGAATTTTAGATGCCGGCTGCTCTGATTGGTAGTTTTCCTTGGGTTCTCCTATCAACACAAGTCCTCGTACACCTGAATGCCGGTGCAACCCCGTAACAAACTGACCACGAACCCCGCGCGATCTTTCCTTCCTGTTCGTTGTCCTATCCTCTCCCCTTACACACTCACACGTACACTGACATGCACTACACTACCACATATTCCGGGAGACCGGTCGGGAGCTTAGAGCTTGTCCCGGCTGGGGCGAGCTGGAGGGACGTACCTGTGTGGGGAAAATGCCGCAAGCCGACGTGTCGTTCGGTGCCGGATCTCACCATCCAGTAGGAGAGGAACACTGTCACCTGGAAAAATAAAAACCGGGAGCGGTAGCTCAGTGCATCAACTGATGTCACTGCAGCGCCTCTGACCGGGAGGTCCTAGGTTCAAGTCCTGACGGCGGCAGGATTTTCGACACTAGCTTTCTAGCTAGGTCGAGTTCACTCGCTGTCTGGAGGAGAATTCTAGCGGCCGGCTGCTCTGATCGGTAGTTTTCCGTGGTTTCTCCGATCAGTACCAGGCGAATGCCGGAGGAGTACCCTAACAAACGGGCCACGGACCGTGGGCGATCTGTCCTTCCTCTTCCTTGTCCTATCCTCTCCCCTTACACACACTCATTTACACTAACATGCACTACACTACCACATATTCCGGGAGACCGGTCGGGAGCTTAGAGCTTGTCCCGGCTGGGGCGGTGCCCCGCTGGTGGGAGAGTCCTGGTTAGGGGGAAACCCCACTAGCCGACGGTAGGTCGGCGCCGGATCTCGCCATCCAGCGGGGGAAGATCACCGCCATCTCGCGGGAAAAAGCATGCACTGCACTAACGGGACTAATGACCACAGCAGTTGACGCGCCCGGAAACACGAAAAATCAATCAATCAATCAATCAATCAATCGAGAAATAAGACATTCACTGCATTAACTAGACTAACGACCCTAGTAGCTGACGTGCCCGGAAACGATGAACCAATCAACATTGCTTTGGACGCCTCCGTCACTTGTCGCCTCGCCAAGAGCGGCGTGTCGCCGCCCCGCCACAGTCTCCTTCTCGCCGCTTCCGCCGACCCGTCCCCGCGAACATCCTTGCTCTAGGCGGTACTCGAATTCAATATGCCGATGACACATGTACTTGGGAGCAGTGCCCCAAAACACTCGCGCTATCAGTTCAATGTTTTTCTTCACACACTACTGGCACTCCCTTGCTCGCGGCTTCAGTCCCGCTTCCCCAAGAACATATTCAGAAATATCGGTTTTGCTTGTTTTCTGCAGTAAAGAAAAGTCGTTCAATATTTCAATCAAATACATTTTAAATTAGTTTTAAATAGAGAAAAACAAACATTTTTTTTATAAAAGAACATCAAGTCGGCTGGACATTACATCTGTAGCCAGCCAGCTCTACAGAATCCACCTGTTTGCGCCACTGAATATTTCTATTATAATTATTAATACCGATTTACCATGAGTTCAGACATTTTACTAACAACAATAGAAGCCATGGGACGAATAACGGTCTATCTTACGATTTATGAAGTTTAGAGGACAAGTAGAACAATTATATGTTACTTCCTCTCAAGTTTAGAAGTAGACTGATAATGAAATCCGTTGTGCGAATACGTGACAAATGGATTGAAAAATGTAATTTTCAAGAAATCGGCGTCGAAGTTAATCCTAAGAAACAAGTAAACAAATCAGATTTGCCGCATAAATTGTCATAGAAGACAAAGCTTCGGAAGCAACACTAAAACATTAACTTTGCTCTAATTAACGTTTTAATGAAAAATCAGATCTAGAAGAATCCGTTCAAAAAATATAACCTAAATGAAACTAAAAACAAAGTACAGCCATTTTGTCATATGCAGACCAAAGAAGAAAATCACAAAAAATATGTTAAAAGAATGTATTTGACAGTGATATATACATAAATTTAATTAATTGCTGTAATTTTAGAAAATGTCTTCAAAAATTTCAGAATCGACAGAAAACAGATATTTGCTTTATGACTTCCTTATAGTACACGGGACTACATATCCACTACTCCGCCAAAATCACGATTTTCAAATCGTGTATTCTAACAGACACCGGTATTCTTTCCAACAGTTCAGTTATACCCAGTCGATGTGAACGGTTTCATTAGGAATCACGACCCTGACAAAAAAAGAAGAGAAACCCAACAGCATCAGTCTGACTTCACCGCGCGGGGGCCGAGCCGCCACCGCCGCGAGGGGCTATTTTCGTCCGCGCCAGTTGCGGGGGCGGGGGCGGCGGCGCGTCGTCAGCCCCCGAGGGTCGCTCCCCCTCCCCCTCCCCCTCCCCCTGTGACAAACGAGCGTCGCGTTGAGGGATGGGCGCCGCCCGCGTGGCCATCACCTAAAACACTCGCCCGCCCGCCACGCCCACCCTCGCCCGCCCTCGCCCGCCCTCGAAGGGCTGCAGCGGCGGCTGGCAGGGCTCTGCGGCTGCCCTAACAGCCGCCTCTACTCTCCGCTCCCACCGCCTCACGCACACATCCACCATTCCTCTTGTTTGCAAGGTCACTCATTTCGTTAAGACCCGCTTTTTAATGGATTGGGTACTGTTTCCGGACGCATCAACTCCTATGGTCAATAGTACCTTTAGTGTAGTGAGGGACATAGCGGTGGTTTCCACCGTTTGATACTGAGATCCGGTGCTGACCTGCACGTCGGCTTGTGCGATTTTCCTCAACAAGGTATCTCCCACCAGCGGGGCACCGCCCCAGCCGGGACAACCTCTAAGCTCCCGGCATGTGTGGTAGTGAAGAGCATGTCCGTGTAAACTTGTAAAAGGAGAGGACAAGAAAGAAAAATTAAAGATCGCACACGGTCCATGACCCGTTTCTTAGGATACTGGTCGGGCATTTATCTATTACTGATCGAAGAAACCACAGAACAATACTGATCAGAGTAGTCAGCCGGTCGCTAAATTTCTCCTCCAGACAGCGGCTGAATTGCTATGTAGTAAGTCGAATATCCGCACGGCCAGCGCCGGCATCGATCTTTCGATATCGTACATTCATCATGATCAGTCCATCAAAGCAATTTAATCTTAGGTATGACCCCTATAGAGTGATATTACTTAAGAATATTTAAATCCAAGGTATAATAATAATTATATTTCACATTAATCGTTTTATCCTCATCACAAAGTATCACCAGAGGAACCTTAATTCCCAGTATACAAATTGATTAATCGATTTTTCCAACGTCAGTTGCTTTTGTCATTGTAGTGAAGTAATAAATATTTCACACTGGGAAATAGAGACGATTCCTTCCACGCTGGATGGTGAGATCGGCACCGACCGTTTAAGCTGGCTTTCCTCTCCAGGTATCTCCCACCAGCGGGGCACCAGCCCAACCGGGACAAGCTCTAACCTCCCGACCGGTCTCCCGGCATGTGTGGTAGTGTCGTGCATGTAAGTGTAAGAGTGTGTAAGGGGAGAGGATAGGACAAGGAAGAGGAAGGAAAGATCGCGCGCGGTCCGTGGCCCGTTTTTTATGGTTCTGCTCTTGCATTCACCTCGTATTGATCGGAGAGAACTCCCATAAGAGCAGCCGGAAGCTAGAATTCTCCTCCAGACTGCGATCGAATTCTTCCTAGCTATCGGGAGCGGTAGCTCAGTGCATCAACTGATCTCACTGTAGCGCCTCTGTCCGGGAGGTCCTATGTTCGAGTCCTGACGTCGGCAAGATTTTCGACACTAGCTTTTCAGTCGAGTTCAGTCACTGTCTGGAGGAGAATTATAGAGGTCGGCTGCTCTGATCGGTAGTTTTCCGTGGTTTCTCCGATCAACACCAGGCGAATGCCGGAGCAGTACCCTAACAAACGGGCCACGAACTTCCTCTTCGTTGTCCTATCCTCTCCCTTTACACACACACACACACACATACACTAACATGCACCACACATATTCCGGGAGACCGGTCGGGAGCTTAGAGCTTGTCCCGGCTGGGGCGGTGCCCTGCTGGTGGGAGAGTCCTGGGAAACCCCACTAGCCGACGGTAGGTCGGCGCCGGATCTCGCCATCCAGCGGGGGAAGATCACCACCATCTCCCGAGAAAAAAACATACACTACACTTACGGGGGCTAATGACCAAAGCAGTTCACGTGCCCGGAAACACGAAAAAATCAATCTTCTTAGCTATGTACTAGTGTCGAAAATCGTCTTGCCATCGTCAAACACCTACATCCTCCCAGCCAGGGTGCCTTCAGAGACAGCGGCAATGCTGGCTCTGAACTAAACTCAGCCGGTGCCGCACTACACGACACGTCGCACTGTGTCGCCTGCTATGTAGGTGCGAGGAAGCGCGGCAAGTGGGAAGTTGTGGGCGGTGGTGACGGTTTGCATGGCGCGTGGCGCTCGTCATTTGTCAACCGCCACACCGCCCCCACTCCCACGCCCGCCGGCACCGCTCGCGAGCGAGGATTAATTGTGCGTGCCCGACTCCCTGCGCTGCTGACCTCACCCGGGCGATGCACTTAGCAGGAGACGTCGTTGTGCCAGTGCAAGAAGGCCCACCGCCGCAACTTCCTTCCTGCTAAAGGTAGTCCGCCGGCGAGTACACTGGAGGCTGATTGGGGTAATTGATTATATCGCGTTTCCGAGCACGTCAAATGCTAAGGTCATTAGTATCGTCTGTGTAGTGCGTTTTTTATCGCGAGAGGTGGCAGTGATCTTCCCGCGGTGTATGATGAGATCCGGCGCCGACCTACCGTCGGCTAGCGGGGTTTTTCACCACCAGGTATTTCCCTCCAGAGGGGCACCGCCCCAGCCAGTACAATCGAAGTTGTCGACTAGTCTCCTGGCATGTGTAGTAGTGCAGTACGTGTGAGTGTAAGTAAGGGGGTTAGGACAAGGAAGAGGAAGGAAAGATCGCGTGGACCAGTTGTAAACTGTCGACTAGTTTCTCGGCATGTGTAGTAGTGTAGTACGTATATAAGGGATGTGGGACAAGAAAGAGGGAGGAAAGATCGCACGCACAGTAGCATGCGAAGATACTGCTCCGGCATTCGTCTGGTGTCGATCAGAGTAACTATCGATTCGAGGTGCCGGTCGCTAAAATCTCTTCTAGACAGCGCGCTGCTGCGACTGAATTCGACAAAACTATGAAGCGTCGAAAATCATGCTACTGACGGGACTCGAACCCTAACACCACCCGGTCAAAGGCACTGCACTAACTTCAGATGTTGCGCTGAAGCACCTAACCCGCTCAAGGGGACATTGTTGCACTCTCGCCTTACTACCTTCGTTGCAAAGAGGATGCATTGTAACCGTGAGAGGAAATCGGCGAGTTTTCGACGGATAAAATTCTTATTATCGGAAAAATTTTCTTCCTATGTGTAGTAAATTACTTCCTCTAACACGTTTTGTCAGCATCCAGGTTTTGTGGTTCTTAATATCGAAAATTTTACTTTCTTTACATCAGCCTCAAGGACTTTTTCAAGTTTTTCTCTAATATGTCTCCAAACAGGAGAAATGTTCGCGTATAAAATTTGGAGTAATTTCAATTTTCGTAGAAATTTCTGAATTTTCGAAAATTGCAAATGTTTAATTTTTTCGTCATATTTCTTCAACTATAATATTGAAGGTAGACACTTCTGTTCTGAAGGAAATCTGTTCACTAAAATTAGATCATTCAGTGAAGTCATGTTATATTTTCTTTAAAATAGCAATAGTTTTCGTGTAATTTGATTTGGTTGATTCACTCGTATTTAAAAAACGACTATTGATTCACAAGTTTGTGAAACAATAAAAATAAGACTTTATGTCAACATATTAATATTTTATTATTATTGCTTTCAACTATGAGTTATGCACTTGAATATTCATTTGCTTTCAACTAGGTTGATATTGTGCGTTTATTGAAATTAGATTTGTAATATGAGTGACATTGTGCATTTCTATTGCCTTTCGCTTCCACTAGTTCAGGACATATCATTCAGCGAATCTTTCAGTACCTTCTTAGAATTTCGCGAAGTATTGTTCTGTTTCCGAGATCAAGTCCTCACTTTCAATACCATTGAGTAAATAAACTACTGTCAATACTTTCCGAGACAAGTCTACTCTTGCAGTGAGCCTTTCCTGGACGTTAAAGACGTGTAATTCTGGTGTCGGCCACCAGAGTCGCGAGCATGCAGAGACTGTGTGAGGCACACGTCTTTACACTCGCTTCAGGTCAATCGACTGCAATGTAATTCTTGCACATTCAAATTTTGATTCAGTGTCCTACTTGACGATTTTTTAAATTTAATAAACGAACATAAATCTTAATTTAATACTTGATTTTATTGCTATGAGTAGTGATAATGTTACCAGATATACCAGTGATACTTTTTGACATTCAAGTGAAGAGCAATAGTCAAGTGACAGTTTCCTATTTTATTTATTTTATTGTTTTGTGTTGTATTTTAATACAATCATTTTAAAATATTATCATTTGAGTCTGAGCTAGCATATGTAGTTTTAAAGCAGGGATTGGTTTTCATCATAAATATTTCTATAACATAAATGCTTATGCGGGTATTCTTCGCACTATAATTTCTTTTTGAAAACGGTTTTGTTAAGTGAATAAAGAAGTAATTAGCTATTACGAATTTTATTTCAATGCTAATGCAATTTACTTGTATCGCGTAATTAACTGTCGAAATCATCAGAAGAAATAGTGCGTTACAGTGAAATAATGACCACATAGCCAGTTTCATTGAATGAAATAATATGTTGATGGCAGAAAACAACATTATTTACAAAACATGCACAAAATACGTATTTCTGAAGCTTCCTTGTATCTTCAATAGTTAAGTAGAAGTAATTGTTACGGTTTTTGAAAGTTATATTTGTTCATAACAACCAAAAAATGAGGCATCGTGCGATCGGCAGGCTAAGAGTATATTGGAACGAATCGAATGTTGAACTGAGTTTACTTTGAAGTGAAACGAAAACATTCACAAAATCAATTATGTAAGATAAAAATCGTGTATCAGAGGCTAAAAGAAGTATTTGATTTTCTCACGCGCACTAAACAGCCTAATAATAATATCACTCGAAATTTATGATCCATTGTAGCTACTTGAAATAAAAATAACAATTATTCCCTCGTGAAAATTGACTCCTGCTTCTATGGTTTCCATGAGTGCTTAACATTTCCACGTGAATGAATTTCACATGGGTTACTATTCATAAATATTTCCTTTATTTTTGGTAGTAAAAAAAATTATTTTATTACATATGAGCCTAAACAAGATCTGATATAAATTATGTTTTCAGTTATTCCAGATTTAACAAAGAGCGATCACTTCAACAATTTTAGACCGATGCTAAATATAAACCTCAAGTCTACGACTTAAAAGCCTTTGAGCGCAGAATTAATTCGTTGTTCAGATAGATTTTTACTGTGGGCCTGAGTTGGTGTTTATTTACTTGAAAAACAAAACCAAAAGAACTTAGTGATAACTAAAATGAGTCTTGTCAAAACGAACATGACGTCGTCAACTGTGTGCCACAAATTGTAAAGGGATAAAAATCCTCAATGTTAACATTTTTCTTAAATGAAAAATAAAACAATATTGCACGTAAGGATAAAGAGGTATAATAACACACGTAAGTAATAAAACTGACCCGTATCATCGCTCGTTTTCTGGGACATATCACTAGAGCAATTACACTCTTCTTCATCATCCACCAGTTTCGTTAATTACTGACATGGATTTATTGAAAGTAAAGAATCTGCTAATGCACCTCCGCGTGCGCCCGCTCGCTGCCAAGGGCCCCTGGAGGCTGCGTGTGGGACACAGGGGGGCCTTGTGCGCTATCAGCACAGGCCGCGCGACAACTCGCCGCCTCCTGCAATTAAGGCGCGCGCGTCCGCCTGGCCGTGTTTGGACACAGATACGGCCCAAGGCGCCTCCGCCTCCGCCTTCGCCGCTGCTTCCTCCTCCGTTTCCGTCTCCACCACCATCTTCTTCTCCGCCACCGCCTGCGCCTGCCTCACTATCTGCCGTCGCCGCCTTCGGCTCCGCCTCAACATCCACCTCCGCCTCCGACTCAGGTTCCGCCTCCATCTCATCTCCGCTTCCCCCCCCCTGCCTCCTCCTCCGCTTCCGCCACCACCACCGGCAGCGCCTTCGCCGCAGCCCCCGTTTCTTCTCCATCTCCTTCTCGGCCTCAACCTTCACCTCCGCCTTCGCCGGCGCCTCCGCCTACGCTTCCGCCTCCATCTCACCTCCGCTTCTCCCTGCATTCCCTACTGCCTCCTCCTCCGCCTCCGCCATCACCACTTCGCCGCAGCCTCAGTTTCAGGCTCCATCTTCTTCCCCGCCTCAACCTTCACCTCCTCCTTCGCCTACGCTTCCGCCTCCATCTCACCTCCGTTTCCATCCCCGCCTTCCCCGCTGCCTCAGCCACCGCCTCCGGCTGCGCCTTCGCCGCCGCCTTCTTTACAGGCTCCATCTCCTTCTCCGCCTCAACCTCCACCTCCTTTAAAAAATATTTGAGAAGGGGAGGCTCGCCAGAGAAGGTCGGTTCGGAACGATTCGGTCGTCTCCGGGCCTGTCATTAGTCACTTCAGTATTGTGATTTTTTTCTTAATCATTGTGGCGTTCCATCTCGGCTCGAATATGAGATCCGTCGCCAACCTACCCGCCAGCTAGCGAGGAATTTTCCTCATCAGGTATTTCTCCCAGTGAGGCATTGTCCCAGCCGGGCCAAATTCTGAGCTCTCGACATGTGCGGTAAAGCATGTAAGTGTGTCTGAGTGTAAGGAGAGAGAGAAGTGGACAAGAAAGGGAGATACGGTCTATGGCTCGTTTGTTAGAGTACTGATCGGATGTTTGTGAGGTATTGATGGGAGTAATCATGGAAAATAACCGATCAGAGCAGCCGGTCTAAAGCTCTCTTCCGAATAGAGACCGGATTAGTTTGCCGTAGCCGAGCGTCGTTGCTGCGATGGGGGCGGCAAAGGCGGAGGTAAGGGCAACGGCGGAGTCTCGAGGCAGTGGCAGAGGCGAAAGCGAAGGTGGGCAGGGGCGGCGGTGACGGAGGCGGAGGTGGATGTTGAGGAATAAGTCTTTATCTGTGAACTTGAACCTATTGTGGCTTGGTGGCACATGCATCGATATTCCATTGACAAAAATCACCACTTTTTGGTAGAATATTTTGGCTCAAAACTTCAGAGTTAAAAAAATCCATTTTAATAAATAGAATAAAACAAGAGAAACGATTTCCTGGTATAAATAGTAAGGTGATATTATATATTGTCGAAAGCGGGAGGAAGATGATAATGTGGGAGAATTAAATTCCGCTCTCCTGTACAAAATGCGTTTTTTGAGTTACGACAGTATTCCGGAAAAGCCACAACATTTCAAGGGCATTTCTGGTACCTTGGCAAGATCGAACCTACCACCTCCCAAACAATGGTGCACTCGAGCCGTTTCGACCGAGGCGGCTCAGAGCATCAACTGATATCACTGCAGTGCCCCTGAACGGGATGTCGGGCTGGCACCTTGGCAAGATCGAACCTACCACCTCCCAAACAATGGTGCACTCGAGCCGTTTCGACCGAGGCGGCTCAGAGCATCAACTGATATCACTGCAGTGCCCCTGAACGGGATGTCGGGCTGGCACCTTGGCAAGATCGAACCTACCACCTCCCAAACAATGGTGCACTCGAGCCGTTTCGACCGAGGCGGCTCAGAGCATCAACTGATATCACTGCAGTGCCCCTGAACGGGATGTCGGGTCCCGACAATGGCAGGATTTCGGCAAATAATAGCACACAGTATTAGGTAGTTTTCGCACGGCGAAACGTTGCATCTGTTATGTGCGTGAAAAGACACAAGTCAACAATAACAATTTATTGGTTCAACTTTTACAGGCGTGATCCAGTTTACAAGTATCCAAAAGCGTAGTCCGTAGTACAAAGCTGTGGGGTCCCGAAATCCAGTAGATGTCCAAAAGTCGTGCACTGTCGTCCAAAAATAGCCGGAGAGAGAAAACCAAATAACGTTGTAGAGTTAGCACCAGATTCACAGTCACTACTTCACTTCAGGATCGCACTCCACTACTGAGTGCCCCTCCGGCCGGTGCGGTCCGTTAAGAAGCGCTCAGCGTCGCAGATTCGCCTTGGGCCTGCAGATTCGCTCGCCGGCCGCTCACTTCCCATTGGGCGGTCTTCGCGCCGGTTCGTGGCCCTGCTGCCTTCCGTAGCCGGCGTCCCGCGCTGCCGAATTGGCGCGCGATATGACTTCTCGTATATCGCCGCAACAGCAACAATCGTCAGCACTATCGATATCCTGCGCAAGCGCATTTCGAGTTTCGAATCACTTATGTGTATCCGTGCATGCTAAAAAGATCGAAACTGCATTCGATTAGAATGTGCTAGGCGGTGGAAAACTCCAGGTTTTATGGATATCAATACCAAACTTTCAAATAAATCGAGAATGGCAACATCTCTATTCGTGGGAGAGAGAGCGGTAGCTCAATGCATCAACTGATATCACTACAGCGCCTCTGACCGGGAGGTCCTAGGTTCGAGTCCTGACGGCGGTAGGATTTTGGACACTAGCATTTCAGCTAGGTCGAATTCAGTTGCTGTCTGGAGAAGAATTATACCGGTCGGCTGCGCTGATCGGTAGTTTTCCGTGGTTTCTCCGATCAACACCAGGCGAATGCCGGAGCAGTACCCTGCCAAACGGGCCACGGACCGCGCTCGATCTTTCCTTCCTCTTCCTTGTCCTCTCCTCTCCCCTTACACACACACACACTAACATGCACTACACTACCACATATTCCGGGAGACCGGTCGGGAGCTTAGAGCTTGTCCCGGCTAGGGCGGTGCCCCGCTGGTGGGAGAGTCCTGGTTAGGAGGAAACCCCACTAGCCGACGGTAGGTCGCCGCCGAATCTCGCTATCCAGCGGGGAAAGAACACCGCCATCTCCCGAGAACAAACATGCACTACACTTACGGGACTAATGACCAAAGCCGTTGACACGCCCGGAAACACGAAAAAATCAATCAATCTATTCGTGGACAAAAATTACACACCATGTCCTCACCCCTCCCGTCCTCGCCTCTTCCTCAGCGTTTTGTCCCCCTCTACAACGATGCCTGTCCGCGTCATCCTCTGTCCTCATCCCCTCCTCTGACGACAGAAGCTGTTCGTTTGCCCGTAACAAATGGGATCTCGGTCAGGCCGAGGAAACAAATGATGTGACGGACCACAGATCTCTTTTTTATAGCAATAAATGTCGATGTTTCCATTAACAGAATGTCCACGCTCTAGGGACATTATAAATGATTCCTCCACATTCCCTCAAATGGACAAAGGATCGTAAGAAGGGTGATTTTACAAAAATCTCAATATGTCAAGGATCACATTTAAGGATGAATCACACAAATTGTAAGTCTGCGTTTGGAATGTTTATAGAAATTATGAATGTGTTATTTTTGACTGAACAAGTTCCTGGTTGAAGGTATTATATGCCCACGCCCCTCTCCTTCGCCAACATTAGTTGAATTAAGGGTAAATGGTAAAATGGGAGTTGTAAACAAAATCGAATAATAAAAAAAGTTCGCTTCCACGTAAAAAAACCTAGTTTGCATCAAAAAACGAACTACAAAAAAATATGAAATTCCTTTCGTGAAAATAACCAAAATCCGCACTCCCCTTGCAACAGGCGAAGCGAAGGCTCAAGAAAACGTTCGCGGGTATTACAGAGAATAGAAATCAGTCACACGAGCTACACGGTTGGTTGGTTAGTGATTCCGGGCGCGTCTACAGCTTAGGTAATTAGTACCTTAAGAGTAGTTCATGTTTTTTCCTCGGGAGATGGCGGTGATCTTCCCACGCTGGATGTCAAGAACCGGGGCCAACCTAAAGTCGACTAGCGGGATTTTCCCTTAACCAGGACTCTCCCACCAGCGGAACACTTCTCCAGCCAAGACAAGCTCTAAGACGAGCTACTCGGTAAATGTTCTTGCTACAGAAACCTCGATTTTTGATTACTGTTAAATTATCCATTACTATAGCTTTTGATGCGGAGTATGAATGGCAAAGTTGCGTTATCACCTCCCAACCAGACTGAGCGGTTATGAGGCAAAACGTCCTAAGTCTTGGACTTACCAATATACGACAAGAGGGAATAGGTTTTTGCGTCACCACACATTTATCATAGTTCCAGATGGAGGCAACGTGTAACATAGAAATAATTCTGAGTAGTGAATTCAAGCAGCAAACATGTTGATTAAGGTAATGTAGCGTTATACAGAAGAAAAACAATACTATTCGATCGTGCAAATTAATATGAACATTTACAACTGTTAATAAACAAAAGATAACAAAAATGTCACATATGCCCGTGTAGTGCACATAAATTATTTCCGACAGAGACAGAGTCGAAAAAGAAAGCTCATGGTGAAGGTGCAAGCCATTACCTGAAAGAAAACT
>BLKR01011145.1:0-38005 GCA_011170035.1 Teleogryllus occipitalis
TCTCTCCGTCTTTCGATCTCTCTCCGTCTCTCGATCTCTCTCCGTCTCTCGATCCCTCTCCGTCTCTCGATCTCTCTCCCGTTATCATTTAGTTTCTGATTCTGCTCATCTCTGAGCAGATGGAATAATGTCGAGAAGCACCCGTCCAGGAAGAATGTAATAGAAGGTTCAAGAAGATCTCATTCTGTATGTGTGGTGTGAGAAGCGTTTCTGTGTGTCCTTCCGACTCAAAATTTTAATTTTTAATGCCCTAGAACATTTCCTTAAGGAGTTTTTTTAACGATATAGATTCAAAAATGCTGCAGATTGTTACGGGTTGCATTTGTCACGGATATTTAATTTTGTTCTACAGCGCTATCCAGTAGAAGTACATCAAAATTAAAAGCACACAAACCTTCTGCGTTTCTCCAACACACGTAGATGTGTAAACGTTAATGGAGATCGGTCACACAGTGTTGGAGTTAACTCCTCTTACATATACCAACATCCATTTTTATACAGATGAAACTCCTACAAATATTTACATTTTTTAAATATGTTAATTTTTATTTTATTTTTTGCCGGAAGTACAATTATAAAATGTCGCAAGTCCGATTTTCTATAAAACTTCTAAATTTCCGAACAATTAAAACCACATTACTTCATATACACTTTTCAATATATTAGTAATATTCGCGTAATTTTGGATAGAATTGTACAATTAGGATCACCGCAATATGAATGCATTATAAGTGATGATTCTGACACTGTTAAATAGCTAATCTCCGTTAAATAGGTAAATCTGGAGTAGTAAATTACACGTTCCTGTGAGATATTCTGTCTGATAATCTCCAAAAAGACGACTTAATTTTGATCTTTATTCAGCACACTTCTGTGGAAGTTTGATTATTTCTTTAACTTTAAATGTTCCCGTGCTTACTTTTCTGAAGAAGAAAAAAAACGTTCTGACAGTAGGTAAAGTTCTGAACCTTCCTACAAGCACATTTACCCTTAAAAGAGGTTCAGCCTCTTTCAATCATTTTATTATGCAAAAGTGGAAGTTGTTTTCACAGTCGCGAGAATGGAATCAGAACAAAAACAGCAAGAAGACAAAAAGGCGGAAAAGAACGAATTGATTTATTACAATATCGTTCATATCACAATTTAATGTTTTCAGCTTGGAAGCTAGCGGCAAAATGATAGCAATTGAACCTGGAATTGACAAATCAAATTAGCGAAATATTTTCTAAGTTGGGTACCTAAAATATTTTGGTTGCTGGAACTTATAGCATATCAAATCAATAATTTCTACATTCATTCTCCAAATCACTACTTTTAAATATAATATCTCAAAGAAACAGTGAACCAATGCCAAATTCGTTATTTCACATTTACATAGTGTAGTTAAAAGTAGTGTTAGTAACGTCCAAAGACACTAATAATGCACGAACATTTCTGGAAAATTTTACCAGTTCATAGAAGACTTGAAATAAGGACCTATTTACAATACGTTAACTGTTTATATCATGAAGTCATTTTCATCTTCATCATCGCCATGTATTAGGCGATGGACTACATTGTTATGACTAGATAAATATTTTTTCGATTTCAAGAAATTTCTTAAAGGAGATAAATTAAAAGGCCCATTTAAATGAATTGAATGCAAAAGTAAGTTCAGTATTCTACGCGTCCAGAATTCTTTCCAATTCTGTCAGCCTTCATTCTGCTCGTTGTGTATATTTCGCGAACACGAGGAGATACATCATATAGCTCCCTAACCTATAGATTAGAGAAAAGAATTGTACGAATAATAAGCAAATCCCACCCACGTGAATTGTTGAAATCTGTCTTTATTCACGTAAAAATTTTACTATTGCGTTGTCTCTTGATTTACGAATCAGTGGTTTTGTCAAAAATGACTTACTTCAGGGCGGGAATATATTTTCAGATATCGCCGACATAAGTACAACACTCGGCATAGTAATCATATTCAATCATATTCATCAGGTATCAACAACTACAAGAATTCACATACAAATCATGTACATTATTTTATAACACTTTTACAGATGACATTAAAAGATTAAAATCTTTACGAAAGTTTAAGTTCCAAGTAAAATATTGTCTTCTGCATAACTGCTTCTATACAATTAGATTTTACCGAGCATCAAAACGGAAATAAATATTAACTTAACAATGATACTTAATGTATTATTTATCCTTTGAACTGTATAATTGTAAATAACCTGTAATACGTATTGTACCTCAGCTTCTCGTTCAATATCCCCCATCTCGAATCCAAATCTGTAGCAGATTTGCCTTTAAAAATAGATTTTATTACAGCGATTTTATTGGTGCGAATATTTTGTTCATTATTCTTACCAAAAACGCAAATTTCGTTGTGTATTCAGAATTCAACTTATATAGGGTTTAGGGTAGGGATCCCAGAATTAAGAAAACGTCCACAGAATACACTTCTCCCTGTAGCACGTCACACAAAGTTTTGAACTTTTTTGACGTAAAATAAAATTAAAAAATAACATTATGCTATAGTCTGTTTTCGTGAACTATGACAATTTTCTAATACCGTTCGACCATGCGTGCCTATTTATTACGAAGATCTAATTTATAGGATTCCATTGATTTGTCCAATTTTTCTTCACTCTTCTTCTCTCAGGCATTCTGATCAAACTTTCCTTTCATCTCTTTCACATAGTTTGTGGATAGACAGTACTCATGTTTCAAATTCTTAATGTGTGAAAACTCAAGCTTTGTAGAGATAATCTTACCAGTTTCATCAAATAAACCTCACGAATGCCTTAATCCACGCAGAGGCTCAAAACACAACAAAAGACCCTCTACATGTTTGTTTCACTGGAAATCCAACCTTGGGACGTACGTCTCGCTGTTTGTGACACTTGCACAAAGCGCTGCAAATTGTGCTGTGTCTGTCCATATGTGAGAGAAACAACTGTTTTAAACACAATAATGAAAATGACAAAGACAAATGGATCTAAAGAAATTTTTTGTTAAGTAATTACAAACATGTATAGCGACCGTCAGGTTGAGCATTTTCTGAAGATCTATTAAGTAATAATTATTTTTTAAGTCTCAATAATTATTTCTTCTCTTTCTTTCTTTTTCTTTCTTTTTTCTTTCTTCCTCCTTTCTCTTATCTTTATATTTTTTTCGTTCTTCCTATTTTTGAAATATTAAAAATTAATACATTTTTTAGGCGAAATGCAGTATTTATCGTAAATATTCATAAAAAATCCATTAGAACAAACGGCGCTTAGATACAGCATTATAAAATGTCTGGCATGAGGAATATTGTTATGATAAAACACTTGAAATGAAGCCAGTCTGTTGATTGTGTTGCCTAGATTTTGTTCCAAAATTGTTTGAAAATAAATTAAAAGTTTGATGATAAAATCCAGTGCAATTACGTTAAAGGGGGTGCGTACATTATTGAGTTAACGAGGGATATTCTAAAAAACGAACTCTACCTCTTCGGTTCGGCTAAAAGAGAAAATATAACAATCCCCCAAAATTGTGGTGAAAGTCAAATATTGATTTTTCCCAACTTTTCTCTCAAGGCACGTCTAAGCCACTCTTGTTATTTTAATCGAGAGTAACCACCGCCCCTCTTTTGTTTACCGTTTGAGGCGAATGCTGAGCCCTTTAAACACCCATCATATTCCCCTGTCGCTCGAGGGGGCGAGAGAACTCGAGGTTGGGTCGAGGCAGCCGCGACAGGGGCTGTTCACCAGCAATTTACATTGCCTCGAAACTCTCGTGGAAGGAGACATTCAGCAGCTTATCTCTCACCTGCAGGGGCCCCGGGCATGACAAACAGCGGCAGCAGATTAGGGAAAGCAGCGCGCGATGGCGAGGAGTCTAGTAGGGGTTGGAAGCGTCGTGCGCGAAGGGGTAAGAGGCGGAAGGGGAAAAGAGGGGGCGAGGGGAGAGAAGTCTCGCAGCTAGAAACGGGAAGATGCGGGTGAGGAGAAGCATGAATAATGGGGAGAATGCATGGAACAGACGCGACCTCGCGGCGGCGGGCTTATTGCTGCTGCGGTGGGAGTGTCTAGCACCTCTGCAGATGACCGGGTTTCGGGATCGACGATGAGGTTGGTTCATTCGGTGTTATCCTATAGGGTAGCAGAAGGACTATTCGCGTTTTACAGTTGGGACTGGGTCTGAAATCCAGATCGATCCATGAGGAACTTGTGTTGGACAAAGTGGGCTCGAGGCTGTTTTCTCAGGGTTCTCCTGCTTCCACTGCCTCTGATTCCGCCCCTACTACGTCTTTCATATCCGGCAAGTGCCCTTGGCTGTCCGGATGACGCCGTATCGAAGAGTGTGTTGCCGATGTTTCGAACATCTTGTCAGGGTGTTCCTCAGAGCTAGTTTTCCGATCACCTATGAACAGTTGCAAGACTCTGACTGTGGAAGCCTACGACTTGAAACATTCATATCATGTCTTCTTACTTATCTACCTCAAGGCTATTCTCCCATTTTCAGAAATGATCATAGGGCTTAATCACTGATATAATAAAGAATAAGTTTTGCCAACAATCTCATAAAATCGTGCAGTGCGGTCCAACATAGTGGCATAAATGACATGTGTCACGGCATCTGCGCTGGTAGGTAGAAGGTCACACCTACGTACGAGAGGCGTTTTGATTTATTTTACGTCAAAAAACAGTTAAAAACTGTGTGTGACGTGCTATGGGGAGAAATTAATTCTTTGCACGTTTTCAAAATTCTGTGATCCCTACCCTAAGCTATATACTACTTGAATTTTGAATACAGAAAGAAAATGAGCGTTTTTTGCAAGGATTGTTACCAAAAATACTCGCTCCAGTGTAATAAAATGTATTTTCAAGGGTAAATCAGCAATAAATTTGGGCTCTTATTCCTCATCATGTCCTTCGTCAAGGAATAATACTTCCTGCAACGACATCATGGAGAACGATAATTTCAATAACTATATTCCCCACTGAATTCTAAAAGAAGTGCACAGATAATGAAGTTATCTTTAAGTTCAAAAAGTTCCCGGAATGGTGGTTAAGCATGTTAATGATATAACCTGTGGAAATGGTAACCTAATAACCTTTAAAGCAGGACCCTTGTAGACCCACACACTTGCTCCATCGTTCCTACCATTCTTGGAATCAGCGACGGAAGGCTTCTTTCGGCAGGTGTCGGAGTTGAGCTGTCGCATTGGATTTCATGTTCTCCGCAGTTGCAAATCATCTTCTTTTGAGGAATATTTTCAGAGTAGTGAACAGCCAATAGCTTCTGAGAGTGAGATCCGGAGAGTAAGGTGGTTGAGGGAAGACAGGAATGTTCCCTGCGAGGAATTGCTGCACAGCAAGTGATGTGTGGATTGATGCGTTATCGGGATGCAGCAAGCACTTTCCTTGCCAGTTGGCCTGTCACATCCGTCAAACAGCATCACGCAAACTCTGCGAAACTTACACATAGAAAATTTCAGTAATAGACTGTTCAGCTTATGGTGTATATGGGTCGATAGGGTCTCTGAAACCGATTTTCCCAATTTGCTCATGAACTTGAATTTCGCAAGCTGTTCGAACTGTCACATTACGCCGACGGACCACCACCCACCTCCACATGACTCGGAACAGTGTTACCACTCTGCAATGAAACGTGTCTAGACCAATTTTGCCCGCGTGCAAACATGCCCACCCCCTACCACAAAAATGTGAACCCTGTTTTATCGCTATTTTGGCGACGGCAAGGCAATTCCGGAGACTTTTTGAATACCCTTCGTATGTATTCCTGCTTTACGTGTTGGTGTCCACAGGCGTTCCTATCCCGGATGAGACTTTTTTCTCCAGGTTCAGCCAAGGTGGAACTTGCCTGTCTCACTGTCCATCGCGCCGATGGCGCTTGTGGGATCATATCGCTCATTCTACGGACAATAAGACCTTTGTAGCTCGTGAACCATTCTCGCTTAAGGAGGAAGAGAGTCAGGCTGCATCTACATGGCACTGCTGCTGCCACCGCCTCGAAGTCCTTGCACCGCGCACCTGATATTATTCTCGCTCACACAAGGGTCCACACTTACTGATTTCGAAAAAACATTTTTTTTAAATATTTGTCTAAGACTGATCAACTTGTGCCGTGAGGTTGGCAAAGTTTACCCATTAATTGTTACTCTTTTGTATTTGAAAATACCCAAAAGATTGATCAGTTGATTATCGATGAACGTGATAATATGATGTTGAAATACATTTTATAGTTTACTAGTTTATTACTCTGTGTTTATGGACATGAAACAGAACACGTAATGGTGAACTACTTAATATCCTTTATACCCGCGCGGGCCTTTTGTATACTTCATGGCCGATCCGCTGATCCGCTGCCAACAAAACAAATAACATTCTTTTAATTAATTCATTTATTAATGTTCAGAATTGGATTATACAATAAATATATGGCACAAACAAGAAAAATATCTCAATATAAATATTATTTGTTTTAACTGATATGAATATTGCAATTTTGGAATGTACCCCGTGAATTTATAATTCATTCAGTCACTATTATTTCACTATTACCAATCACGTTTTTTAGAGACGCATACTTCCTGAATAGTAGTACTACTAATAGTAATAGATATAGAAACATATCGACTAAAATTCTAGAAATGTGATTTTTAATGTAATAAAATCTGAATAACTTTCGGCCATAGATGCAAATAACCGAAAAGTACCGTTTCATCTATGCGATTCACACATATTTTCCATCCAACCCTCAAATAAACCATAATACTTTTCATATATTTGTCAAAAACTTGCTGGAAACACGTGTTTGTAACTTTTTTAATTTTTCGAGTATTTCCTCAGGGATTTCAATATATTCTTTCATTTTGTACTGACAAATCAGTCGAACTGCGATTTTGCATTAGTAAGTAGATGTGCACTGAGTGTTGTTTCTCTGGCGCCATATTGCCAACTGACGATTGCAATTAGTTTTGCATTTCAAAATGTGGGGTCAGAGGCCTTCGTAATAGGAAGTTGGCTCGCTCGTGGGCGCGTGGGCTCAACGGCTGGCTCGTGGCACATATCGAAGTCGCTAGCCTTTAACCACTGGGGTTCGGGTTCGATTCCCGTCGAATCTCATGTGAAATTTTTTCCAACAAACGAGTTTGACCGCTTTACGAGGGGTAGTCCAACCCCTGTGAAGTGTCCTAAACCCTACCCCTTTCCTAATTCCTTCCCAATTCTGGCTGCTGGGTAGTGACGCAGAGGCGCGTGAAGTACGCTGAGATGCTACCTGGCGGTCCTCTGACAACTGACTAGACGAGGCAATACATAAAGAAAATACGGCGTCCTCTGGAATACAGAGGGATAGATATTAATGGAGGATTACTCCGCGCTCGACGCTCGACCAGGGGCGAAGTGACGCGTTGCGTCGATAAGTTGGATTAAGGCCGCAATGAATTATATATATAAAAAAAGTTGCCCTCGGAGCAAAAACATCAACTTAACACCCTGCATACATAAATATTTTTTTGTTTAAGAGCTGTCGACGGGTGAAATGCGGTTGTCAACTTTTGCCAATTAATCATTACTCTTCTGTATTGAAAAGATGCAAAAGATTGATCAATTGATTACACAGTCACACACAAACAAAGTTGTCAGAACCAAAGACTTGGCACATGTTTCTCTATATATTTTGACGCGGTGAATCCGAATCCGAAGCCTATGTATCATTTGTCATTGTAGGTGCCACATTATAAAAGTACCACTTTAGTATTGGTGGAAGGTTTTAATGTTAGTCAATTCTTAAATGGTCTACGTCTCATTGTACTATTTGTACCATAGACCGCTTTAGTTCCAGGCTAGCCAACTGTTCTATAATATAAGGTCAATTACATTTAAAAAATGTGAATAGTTTTCACGTAATTTTTCTTGACGTAAAGAAAATGTTTTATATTTTTCAAAAAATGCTCCAAATGTTTCTTAAAGTTTTCCTTTGGAAAAAGCTGAGGACGCTTAAAAATGACGGAGAATTAGTTTCCTTTGAACTCTCTGAATTTTCGGTAATTGCAAAAGTTACAAATAATATGAGAAAGTATGTTGTGTTGCCTCCACTAGTTTGTTTGTGCAATTTTCGTATTCTAATTTACGTGTATATAAATACTTTTCTTATTTCTTTCATTATATCTATATTTAATAATGATGGAAATTCCGATTTTTTGCGACTATGTCCTGCTTCATGAGTCCTGCGCACCCGCTGGATTCGCTACTGTGTTAAACGATTTAAAACAACTCTAGAAGAGTAATTTGCCTTAAAATTTAGTGATTACGTTCAGTGCAATAATTAGATTTTTGTCGTAAATTGTGAGACAAAATTGGCAAGAGATTTTCTTGACAAAACGTTTACCCTCGGAAAAAATATCGCTATATCACATTAGTGGTAATTATCCCTATATCATGCAAGATGAAAAATATGAGAAAGACTGTCGAATTAATATTAAAATTTAATTATTTTCAGACATTTAAAAACTGTTTTCAGACTTGTTTTCATTTGCTTTTACGATTTTTGTGGAAAAAATCAAAAATCAAAATCAAAAATGTCTTTATTTTGCCATTAACATAGAAGTTTCAATATTACATTCAAATGTGATGGGCAAAATAATTAGGGATCCCGCAGAAAAACCCTATGGTTTTATAGTTCCGAGTCGTTTCCACACATAACATCCAATAGGCAAATGCACAGTACATGAACTGTACTTTTAAAATATATTGAACAAATACATGTTGCAATTGCGTGTGCACGTAAAAACAGCATTTTTTACGAAACAGTAAAATCACCCAATTACACTAGCAGCTCTCGGGGAGTAAACTTTTCACAGATTTAAAACCTTTTTCAAAGGAAGAGAAATCGCATATCAGTCTTATTTGTTCGTCACGTAAAAAAAATATTGCCACAAAATCGGCGAAAGTCTTTCCTTGTCAATGGTAGTTACAGGACAGCCAGAAGCCCCTGCTTCAACTCCCATCAGCCCGCGCCGCCCAACAGACCAGCAACCGGCGCTTCTTTCTTTTTTCTCTCGGATCGAGAGCTGGCTCTGGAGATGACAGCCGAGCCGAGGACCATCACTGGCCGCCCTTGTCCTTTGTCAGTCAGCGTTTTCAGCTCGATGAAATTGGAGAACGCTCTCCTGTCAGACCGTCAACGCTGCAACGTTTTCTGGCGCTGGGCCAGTCTCGCCGACGTTTATAGTTTTAGCGGATTTTCGCTCAAGCGGTGTGTAACTTCTTGTCGTAACGTTCAGAGAAATTAGGAAATGACCGGAATCTTCACTAGAATTGTTTCAAGAGTAGTTTCATGTTTGAGAATGATAGTGATTATAGTGAAAACATTTTGTTGAATCGAATCGATCCACAAGTAGCAAGCAAAATCTATTATTACGTTACTTTGCTGTTAGATTTTTAATTGGTCGTAGGTAGATAAAATTGTAAATACTGATAATTTGATTGCAGACGAAACATTCGTTTATTGGTGGGATTCCCAATGTTTCAGTAAATGGCTGTTACATTGTTAATTGTCATAACAAATGTTTCTACTTATTTCAAGAACAGTTTTCGATGGCTTTGCTATCATCAGATTTGGTACAAAAATGGAAGAACATTTAGTATAAAACAAATTATTAAATAAAAAGGTGCATTAGTAAAATTAATTTGGAACATCTCTTGCCGAAATATAATTGGATATTAAAATAAAATGAAAGGTATACTATCATAGTATAAGAAAATGAAATAGACAAGAGGATGTTCTAATTTATAGTAATATCTAATGACAATAATTAAATTTAATGCAACAATTCTGGGTTTAATTTGTGATAAAAATGAAAGGCAAGTTCAAGAAATATAATTCGAAAAAAATTGGATGATGAGAAAATTTTGAAAAAGTTCTAGAATCTACAAGTTCTTACTCGAAGTTGAATTTGAAGTGGAACTTAAACATAAAGAACTTCAAGATCTTACTTACTTGGGTTTCTTTACCCGCAAAAATTAAAACTCGTTTCAAATTCGCAGGAAGTCAAGTTCGACTGGATCGATCTGACAATATCCACTTCAAAGAAAATCATCAGTGTCGCTCCGACCGTTGGCGAGTAAAGACCTCCTGTAGTGCGATAAGCGGCATCGAGTTCGGTGAGCGCCGTTGAAGGCCGCACAGTGCCGAGTGTTGTGTCGACTTTTGTGTTAATGATCAACTGAATCAAATCCAGTGAGTGAGTAAAACGTATTTAAACCTCAGTAGGTGTACACAGTACACCCAACGTCTATCCTAAGATGGCTTCTGATCAAGGAGTCATCCCAAACAGTGAAACCCATCAATCAAGTCAAGTTAGTAATGAAAATCAAGATTATGCCAACAGATATTTAACTGCAGCTCAGAAAGGTATGTTTCCCACAAAAGAACACGCGATTGTGATGGACTCAGTAGACGCTATATCAGTTAAAACGTATATCCAGGAACTTGCAAAAATTATCAATTCTCAGACCATACGGTTCGTCTCAAGGATTTCAAAAAAACGTATATGTGCCTATCTGGATTCTAAGGAATCTGTGAAAAAACTAGTTGACAATAAATCAACCATTTCAATTAATAACTCAACGTTATCCATTAGACCGCTAATTACGCAGAATACAAGACTCATTCTTTCTAATGTGTGTCCTATTATCCCACACTCAGTAATTATTGACGAGCTAACGAAACTCAAAATTCGAATCGGCTCTACAATGACCTTCCTGAGAGCCGGCATGTACGAACCAGGGTTTAGTCACATTTTGAGTTTCCGGAGACAAATTTATATTCATCCAGATGATATGGACAAAGTACCAGAAACCATGAAAATTATTTATGATGACACAGTTTTCTGGATATATCCATCATCAGATTCTATATCATGTTTTCTATGTAAGGATCACGGACATTTTGCTAACAACTGCCCAATGAATGAACAAAAAGATAACCCCTCTGGGTACTGTGAAGTTAATCCCAATGAAAAAAATGAGCTGTCCCCCTCCTCCTTCCCAACTCTTAAACCCTCTTCCACTGCTCATCCTGCTATTGACAACAGACCTACAAAAAATGCCAAACGTCCCTTATCTAGTCTATCTTCTAAATCTGAGACATCAGAAACGTTACATTCAGTTGTAGGTGAAGAAAACCTAACCTTTCTTAGAGAAAGTGTCTCAGATACTAACAACATACAACTGATTACACCAGAGATAATGGATAATGTCCACCAATCCAAAAATTCTACAGTGATTAAATCAAACCCAAAAAAACAATAAAAAGTCAAAACTTGAAATTTCTCTTGCAGAGGAATCTGATAGACTAGAAAATCAACTTGCCCCACTCAAAGGAACATTATCTGAACCAAGTAACAAATATGTTTTAAATTGGTTACAACTAAAAAGTCTTTTTGAAAAAACAAAAAATTGCATAAATGTTGAGGAAGTTGTTCTGGAATTCACTCCAGATATCAAACTGTTACTACAAATGTTAGAAGATACCTCCTCACGGATAAAAACATAAAAAGACGTTTCACAAATTTAAAAAAGAAATTAAAAACAATTGACATAAGAAGAGAACTGGCAAACTGAAGTGAAACTAGTGATGAAGATTCAAACTAACACACACTCCAAATTTTGCTCTTGAAATGGCATATACAATTCTCCAATGGAATATAAATGGCTTTAATCCACAAAAGAGAATTTGCTACTGCTAATTAACAAGTATAACCCTGATATGGTATGCTTACAAGAAACAAATAATAAAATCAACCAAAAACCACCATTAAAACATTTTGGATTTCTCTTGTGGAACTCAACCATCACAAAAATCTGTAAACTAACACAAGTGCCCATGTATGTTCAAAGACTCAACTACTTTCATACCAATAAAATAATATCTATTTGATGCCTTCCCCCAGGTCAAGTGTCTGAACTATCCACAATAATGTATAATACAATGTAAAGTAACCTACTGTATTTGTCATATTGTAACTTATTGAAACATACTTTGTAAAAGACTCAACATAGAGAAATACTTTGTAAATATATCTGACTGTATTACAACCTTGCGGTCGCTCAAGACCTAGTTGTTTATGCGACCTTTATAAATAAATTATATAAAAAAAAATCATGTGAATGGTTTAAGCGATAGTGTTGTCCATGTAAGGATGGTCGGCCGGCCGGTCGGATGGACGGAATACCAGACGGATGTCAGAAGGAGGGACAGTGGGATTGGCGGACGGTCGGATGGTCGGACAGACGACCAGCGACGGCGGACGGGCTGGCGGTCGGTCGGACGATGGAATGGACAGTCGGACAGACGGGCGGTCGGACAGACTGTCAGTCGGACCGACGGGCAGGCACACCGACGGTCATACGGTGTGTCGGACGGAAGGTCGGACGCACGATCGGACGGCAGAAGGACTGACGAATGGCTGAACAGACGGTCTGACGGATGGAAGAACGGCCGGCCGGACGGACGTATGGCTGAGCAGGGAGGTTGGACAGACGGACAGACGGACAGACGGACAGACGGACAGACGGACGGACGGACGGACGGAGGGAGGGACGGACGGACGGACGGACGGACGGACGGACGGACGGACGGACGGACGGACGGACGGACGGACGGACGGACGGACGGACGGACGGACGGACGGACAAGCAGATGAGAGGGATGGGCAGACGGGCAGACGGACGTTTTGCCGCCTTTCGATTTTTCGGTATCAAGGATCCTCAAACATGGATTCTGGTTACACCACGTGATAGAGGCTTTATTCTAAATTTAGCAACTAGATTTATCGACTTTTTCGTTACCAGTGCCCTGTAATAAGAGTTTTTCTTCCGAAAGTTCGCGCAACATTATGTAACTATCTCTACTCCGTAGCGAGAGAGTAAAAATGCCGATTTCTAAAATTGACTTTTCATTTTTGGTGGACGTGTGTCGCAGAATGAAACGCAATTTTGTATTGTTGAATTTGTGTTAACGTGTTGCCTTTAAAATGAATTTTTTGCATTTCATGCAATACGCTTGATAGTAGAGGTGATGGTAGTAAGTGGTGGTTGATATGTGTTAAAATAGACAGAAACTATCTAACCATTTCTAATGCGAGAAATTATGTGCTTCTGAAGCATCACTAATTTTGATTCGGTTATAGTTTTTGTTATTTATTGTTATTATTATTATTATTATTATTATTATTATTTATATCGACTCGTTCTTTGGTGTGTTTGCCTCTTTCCATTGGATTTCATATATAAATCTTTCATTGGGTAATATTTATGAATCTTTATGTTCGGTTTGAATTTCTTTACAGTTTTTTCCTTCAGCGTCTTTCTCTTCCTCTCTGCGTCACTCCTCCTGTATAATCAGTCTCACAATTAACTTCCTGAAATTCCTGAGGTGTCTAGTTCTCTAATTGGATCTCTTAATAGAAGCATCACATGAAGAGACTTAATGTATCAGTCTAGAACTAAAACACATCAGTTAACTTCACCCGCCGTTATATATTCTGTGCTTGTATCACAGTGTTTCTATCAGTAAGTACATACATTTACTCTTGTGGCGTTATCAAAGTCGGCCACCTAGATGCAGCATTATAATGCATGTACCATATGATTAAGTAGATCATCTTAAAGGAGATAGTTCCATAACAAGATAGGCCATGAACTCAGTGAGCCACCGTAGATCCATACTTCGGTTTTCGTACGTTGTTATTCGTACGTCTATTAACGAGGAATACACGTGTAACATTTTTCTGATTCTTTTCGTCTTGAAATCTTTGTTTATTATTTACACATACAATAGTGCTTCGATATTGACACCAATCCACTTACTTCCACCAAAGAAATTTTACAAACGAGTCGATGTGTTTCGCTCACGGCGTTTTAATAGTAAGTGACATAACAAGAGTTCGAATCAGCCGATCCGGTGGCTGAGATCGCTACAGCAGTAGTGTCGCAGCGACCTCGGACCGAAGGATCGTTGGTTGGAGTCCCGCTTCGGGCATGATTGTATTTTTGTTCGTCCTCTCACCCCTTTTCATCACCATATAATTTCATATTCACAGGTACCATAACGTTAACTCCAGTAGTGGTCACTAATGACTTTGATGTTGATGCGACCTTAAATAACAAAAAGAAAGAAAAGAAAAAAAAAAGAAAATACCGCGAATCACATCGCGCAGGTGTTACGTGTATTTTAACACGTTGAGCGTAAAACACGGTTTCATGTGCTAGTGTTCTGTATGCAAACCTGGTATTTTTTTCATTCTAACTAATGATGTGCAAAACATTACAAAGCGTGTGCGACACATATTTCGCACATGGCGTGTTAAAAAATAGGATACAGAGCACGTGTGCGAGTTTATTTGCACACTTGGTACGTAGCTTACTATTTTAACACACCTTGTTCGAAAGAGTTTTCGTAATGTTTTGCACAATATAACAATGTGCGAATTATTATAGATAGAATGAAACTAGTGGTGCAACAACAGCACATTCTTACGCGAAAATACGAAATTAAGGGAAAACTACTCATTTATTTTTCACAAAAATTGGCCATGGCCTTTTTTAAGATTTGATTTCATAGGACAGATTTTATTTGAGGCAAAAATCTCAAGTTTCATTTCCCAGAATTTACTTACACGTCCAGCCCTATCAACATGTGAGTATAGCTTAGTACTATTTTTATGGTTAATTGATTTCTTTCAAGTGACTGGTGTCTATTTCATGGTGTCTTTATTTCGGAAGAATTCCTCAAACAAAATTTAGTATTTCAGCGAAGCATTAGAGCTTCAATTCGGCAAATTTACCTGTGTGACTCGTGATATTTTCATGCGTTTTGCCATGGCTCTTGATCTAACACGAGCGCATTCCATTTCTATCTCTGGTAGGATATCTACGATTCATCTTTCACCCAACCTCTGATTCTCGGCGTGTAAACATTGCAGTGTAGCAGTCGTCGTCAATATGTGACAAGCAAATCGCATAACAGCCGTGTTTGTGTTTCACACACATTCGTCAACGGTGCATGTTGGCTTCTCTTACACACACGCACACGCGCACGCGCACACGCTCACACACGGGTAAACACGTCCTTTGCCTCAACGGCGGCTGCATTTTCATCACGGTCCAAATCCACGACAGGTCAGACTAATTTTCCAGGCGACGTTGTAAAGCTTTGCTTATCTGGTCACTCTAATTTTCATTTACCGGAAAATCGCGTTGCTCGCGACGCGGCCCACACGCCCCCCCCCCCACACACACGCGCGCACACACACACACACACACACATACTCATACACACACAGTCCCGCGATTCGTAGCTCACGCACATTCGCTGGTTATCTCTCGAATGGGAAACGGGGCGGTGAGAATGTGGGTACGAGAAGGGGTGCGTGAGGAGAGAGGAGGGGGTGACGGATGGCGTGGGCCGGGCGGGTCTACAGGGTGGGAACGGGCGAGGCAGTGACGTGACTGAACAAATTCATTCACATATTTACACAGAGCACCACGTTCCCGCCCCAGTGTTGCAAATAAAAACCTGGTGTAGCGCGCGCTGGGGGGCTGGCGTACGATGTGGCTGTTACGGTCCGACTTTTCGAGCGTTTTTATTTTGCAGCACGGGATTTTAAATTACTTGGTGAAGATTATTTTTTTTTTAATTTCATGGTTTGAAACCACATGGTTTGGGGAAAACTTTGACGATTTCAGTATCATTAATGTTTTTTCGCAATTCGACCACCTTCGATGTGAGTTAGTAATGGTTGTATAATTTTGCACATGGGCTCCCAACCGGATTTTTTTAACCAATTATGTTTCGCTGCCAAGGACCGACACAAAAAGATCTCGGTTATCTTATTAACGTCGTTTTCTCCTTTCCAAACAAAGCAGATAGGGAGTGCGGTTAGCGAAGATATTGTGAGGATTTAATTTTGGCATAATATGACGCGATATAATAATGGCATTTTGCCACGGTTCGTTCACCTATCACAATCATAACACGCAGATACATTTTCCTCTTCAGGAATCCACAGATTCTATGGGGCTTTGAATATGTGAAGTCCTTGCTTTGAAACCTAGGAGGCTAGATACTGGGGCAGCTAATTTTACTATACTTTCGCTAATTTCTAATTGTTTTTAAGAATAAGCATCTAGGCGCACTTCAACAGATTCGTATGTGAGAAAAACAATATCATTTTTAATTTATTCCTCTCTACAGTCCGTGCGACATGATTGTGTAAGCAAATAAATGTACGAGTCTAAATAAACTATTAACATTCCAAATAAGAAAGAAAGGATTGAAATAAAATATATTTTCAAGATCCACTAAGATGAGGGTAGAGATCGTCTGGTATTATATCAAAAATGTCGATATTTTAATATGATAGTTCCAAATATTGTGAAAAATCAAATCAGTGACAAAAGTTAGAAATCACTATTAAAATTCTTTAGCATTCCAACTGTGACGTGGTGTTACGTATTTATTAATATCTACATTTTTAAATGTAATAATTAACATCAATTTTATTTGGAATGCAGTAATTAACGAATCAAAAAATATAAACAAATAAATATCTCCAGTATTTGACCAGAACATTCACAAAATTCTGCTGTGAACAATTAATGCGGTTAGAGAAACATCTCTATCACTTCTGTTTTGTATCTCGACTTCCCGAATCTCGAATAGTCAACATTTGAACTATTTGTGGTCTAGTATAGAACGCATTTCCGTGTGCAGGTGTTGTGACGGGTAGTAAGAGCGAAAGCCTATCCGGAGAGCGACACCTACCTCCTGTTTAAGGGCCGTAAACCAGGGCCAATCAGAAATTCAGCGGCAGCTTCTTGTGCCGTCGACTCGTCGGTAGCGTTGTTGGCGCACTCAATGGAACTGATTTGCATCAGAGCCTATCACGAGTTGCACAAACAAAGCGTAATTAAGAGGTTATGGACAATGAAAGAGAGGCTCCTTTGATGCAATTTTGCAAGCATTTGCATGAGCTAGGGCAGGAGAGCGGGCCCAAGTTCATGAATGAACAAAGACCCTCCGGGGGAACAAAGGATGCTAGTGGTTCGGGGCGGGGCTTGCGAGAAGGGAGCCGAAGAGCGGATGAGAAGGGGACGAAGGGTGACGGGAGATGGAGGTATTGGCTGGACCAGGATTAACGGAGGAAGGGCATCGGCCTGTGTTTTGGCGGAGCGATATTCGAAACAGCCCTACACTTCATGCAGCTCTACTTGATATGCACGCAACAGAGAGGTTATTGCGGAGCGTGTAGTAAAATGTTACGCGGCACCCTCGTTACTTCTACAGTAAGAATTGCAGGTCTGGTATTAACTGGAAGTAGTTCCAAACATTGAAATCAAGAGTTGGATGCTAACGCTAAATTTCCATAATGCCACTTGATTTTACTAATCTGTGTACATATCAAGATCGATATTTTTTTCATGATTTGTATTACCAGTAGACCTCTGAGTTAGAGCAGCCCACTGATCTGTAAAGTACGATTAAAAATAACTATTCTATTATGATTATTATTATTATTATTATTATTATTATTATTATTATTATTATTATTTCTATTTTCCATATTTTTCCCAGGGCTTATATCCGGCCGAGATGTTCCTTTATGTTCCCATGGGAAGCATATTCGTCCATACCCTTGACACCAACACAATTGCGGGCTCCTCTGATCTGGGGTCAGCACAACATAAGCTCCTCCACGACAACACATACATGAGGAGGGACATGACAAGGGACAAACTACCATGCCGAAGGCGGGACTCGTACCCTCAACCCTTCTAACCGAAGTCCTGAGACGGTACACGATCTCAGACATATATATATAAAAGAAAGTCGTGTTAGTTACACTATTTATAACTCAAGAACGGCTGTACCGATTTGGCTGAAAATTGGTGAGCAGGAAGCTTAGAGCCAGGAGACGGACATAGGATACTGTTTATCCCGTTCGACAGCGTTCCTGTTTAACGGTCACCTGTTTTCGCGTGATTGCATGTTAGCGGCTCATTGTTGCCTGTTGTAACCCATTGTTGCGAGCAATAGTTTAGCGGCTAAGAACAGCGTTCGTAGATGACCTGTAACTGACATAATTTTTGCGTAAGATTTTTTGGAATGTTAGCGGTCATTGTTGCCTGTTGTAACCCATTGTTGCGAGCAATTTTAGCGGCTAAGAATAAAGATGTAGATGACCTGAACTACATAATTCAGAATAAGATCATGGAACAACGCATTCATTCAAATCTATTGACTGCGTCACGAATGAAGATGAAGCCACCAACTATCCAATTGAATTTTTAAACTCCTTGGATGTGCCTGGCTTACCACCGCACAATTTACGCCTAAAAGTTGGCTCCGTAGTAATCATGCTTCGTATCATAAACCAACCAAAACTGTGCAACGGTACGCGTTTGGTGGTTAGAAAATTGAAGAACAATGTAATTTACGCGACGATACTCAAAGGAAAATTCGAAGGTGAGGAAGATCTCATTCCGAGGATCCCGATGATCCCAACCGATATGACGTTTCAATTTAAAAGACTTCAATTTTCGATCCGTCTTGCATTCGCCATGACCATCAACAAATCACAAGGCCAATCCTTGAAAGTTTGTGGTTTGAATCTAAAATATCCATGTTTTTCCCATGGTCAATTATATGTGGCATGTTCACGGGTCGGAAGATCATCTGCGTTGTTTGTTTTTGCGCCTGATAATAAAACAAAAAATGTCGTGTATCACAAGGTACTTAACTGAAGAGTGCAACCTATGCACCAAAATACAGGAACAATAATGAATGATTAATCTACTTAATTTTTTTATTTGTATTTTATAATAAACAATTTAACTTAATAAATTCCAAAATCTGCTTATTTATTGCCTTTAACAGCTGGTCCCTATGATTACAGCTTTGTATTTCTCTCTTAAACAAAAATCAATTCCAAAAAAACGCTCTGCTACGTAATAGATTTTTAATTATCAATTTAATATCAGAGCGCTTTTTTTGAAATTCTTCTTTGTTTGAGAGAAAAACACAAATCTGCAATTGCTTTATTATCACGAGTGCAACAAGGATAGTACAGTTTCTCACAGTGTGTGCGACGCGAGAAAAAGATGGGACCGGCTGTTAAGGCGGAACAGAGTTTCGTCAGTTATATATATATATATATATATATATATATATATATATATATATATATATATATATATATATATATATAAACGCTTCGAACATATCGCATCATAGGAACAAAGAGAGAGAACAGCTCAGGCTTATGGCACAGGTGAGAAAAGATTTCATATATATACGTGATCTGGTAGCTGAGAACTCGCAAAAGAGAACCTCCGTTACAAATTCTACACATTCGACACTTAAAAAAAAGTCGATTGACGGCAAATCGTCTAATCCGTGGGTTCGTGTGTCCATTTATGGTCATCGCTAGCGCCAAAATATTCAGCCCATTTTCTCCAAAATTGATATTCCCTGTTCGATTCACAGGAAAATATTTTGTTGATTGGGGGTACTTTACACCCCCTCCCCCAACATTTTCTCACAGAAAGCCATTCCACGTCAAATCGCACAACAAAGACCAAAATTTGACCTTCATATTTTTAATTATTTTTTATTTTTGCTATTTATTATATGGATCAAATAAGTTAACACGTGTATTTTTATTTTTTAAACCCTTATTATTTTCAGAAATATTAAAATAAAAAAATATTAAAATATTATATAATAAAATTTGCTGAAACTGACGCGCATCATTATCTTAAAAATATCACATATCTAAATACACTTATTAGAGAACCTCCGTTCAAATTCCATTCGACACTTAAAAACATGTTCAATTATTTAGATTTTGCCAAATATTTAATTTCTTGAATTTTAACTTTTTGAAGGTAAATTTTGAAAATTGAATATTTTTGTAAACTCGATGAGCTAAAAATTTTAAAAAATTAATAAACGCACTAGGGTATTGTTGACAATTCCAGAAAAATTAAAGTGGGATCTCAGTAACTTGAAGCAATATTAATATTTTACGAACCGGTATCCAGTAGATCTCTGCAGTAGATTGCTACAGCAGACGCGTTTCTTGCGTTACTGTCCGTCGGTTTCTTTGGATGAAGCCGTAATTTAAGTACTTCTTGAGGTGGTACAACTTCACGATTGTATTTGGTTATTAAATGATGTATTCTTGACTAATGTTAGACTGATATTTTGAAATTTTCTGATCCCTCACAACTCACTTCAAATATAGGTACTCGCTCCCTTTAGAATTCCTGAACTTTCGTCACAATGCAGTTCTAATGTCTTATCGAATTTAATTTCAGGTCTGGGAAAAATTTCATTTTCTTCATCAAACGTTCTAGCCACCTTTACAATGTGATCGATTGCTGGGAAGTGTCGTTTAATTTTGTTGTATCTCCAACTTTCAAAAATTGCCAGAATTTGAATTTTCATCGTTTTGTGATCTGTTGAGTGAAAGGAATCGATAAGTTTCATTATATCTTTATTGTTTGACTTTTCAATTGACGTCGAAGGATCTTCAGTGTGAAAAAATTATCTGTGATAGCACTTTGTATTGTCTGAAATTTCGCATTGGGATACCGTTTTTGTTACAATTTTCTTTTCTGGATTGGTGTTTTTCCTATTGCAATTAAACTCTTGTGGATTTTATCAGACACTTGAACATTCATTTCAGACACTTGAACTATCTGAAGAGTTTAAATTGTCATTTCCTTGATTTTTACTGTTTTCACTATATTCACGGGACTTTCCGCTACTTTTGCTAATGCCACGGGAGCCACTGATCTCGACTCTCTCTTCACTGACAAAAAGCATTTTTGACAGCCGACTCCCTTTTTTCACATGAATCACAAATTCTCCCATCTAATGACTTCTTTCTTTTCTTAAAATCGTGATTAGAAATATTAAATTGATTGAAACATCTGTTGTATCTCATGATCGCCATCAACATGATCGCCACTCTTGTTGCATAGTGTACAACCGATTCATAGAACAAACTCTAGCTCTATCCTCTTTATCAGATGCGTATTGCGACTGATGTTCAGAAAATTTTACTCACGTCCCTTGACAAGTGGTCTGGTGTATTTCACGAGCAAGGTCAGGAGGGCTTCCCATCCGTAGTTCGCAAAGGGACTCGGCAGTAAAATTCGTTTGGCTGTCACCCATTCCTTGGGACAGAGTGAACAGACGAATTACTAACAGTTTTTGAAATCCTAATCAGGCAGACGATCATTCTCTTTATTGTTCTTTGGCACTTGTATCAGAGACTGATAGAACACAATTCGTTAGTGCATGGGCAAGAAGCGAGCACCCACAAATTTCCAATAGATTTTTTTAGATTTGTACGTGTTCAGTGCCCACTTGTTTTTTTTATCTAAATTGAATAAGAAATACACATCTACTTTTTCTAATTTTTATCTGAGCGAGTTTATACAGAAAGTTTCATTTTTTTAAATAATTACATTTTTAAATGAAATATTTATTTTTTGAGAAAGTAATTTACAGATGAATAAAATACACATTTTCAAAGTATTAAATGGAACAAACCAGGATTTTTTATGTTAAGTACATTCGAAGCATCAATCAATCATATTTTGCAAAGTACGCGTAAATTCCAAAATTTAATATAGGCATAACTACACAAATATTCAATTTTCAGGAAAATAAAGAAACATGTGTCTTCTGTTTAGATGTCCAGATTTCATAAAACATGTCGTACATAAAAAAGCCGTGTCAATTTTTGTGCGATTTGACGTGGAATGGCTTGTATTTGAATTCGTTTCGCTGTCACCCATCCATGCTGGGGGCAGAGTGAACATCTGAAAAACTAATAACTCTTGAAACCCTAATCAGGCAGACGGTCATTCTTTTTGTAGTTCTTCAGCACTTGGATCAAAGAATCACCGAACACAATTCGTTAGTGCGTTGGAAGGCAGAGCGGCCTCATACTTAAAATTAATTTTTTAGAACTGTATGTGTAGAGTGCCCACTTTTTTCGTGGTGTATTTTATAGAAAATTGAACAAGGAATACTAATATATTTTTTTCAAATTTTTATCTCTTCGAGTTTATATGAAAAATTTCATTTTTTGAAAAAAGATACATTTTTTAAATGAAATATTTATGTTTTGAGAAATGTATTTACAGAGGAATAAAATATACATTTTAACAAATTAAATGAAACAAACCAGAAATTTTTATATTAAGTACGTTCGGTGCAAGAATTTATCATATTTCGTGAAGTACGCGTAAATTCCAAAATTTAATATAGACATAACTACACAAATAATCATTATTCAGGCAAATAAAAAAACACGTGTTTCGTTTTTTGATGTCCAGATTTAACAAACAAAATCATACATTTAAAAAAATGTCGTGTCAACTCTTGTGTGATTTGGATCAAATTCTTGTGGAATGGATCAAATATGGCTCCAAATTTTCCCACTCTTACTAGAATGTTGAGCTGATGTAACGGTAATAATAGAAACGGTCACGATATGGCCACGCAAGTATTTTATTCCTCTGTAAATACATTTCTCAAAACATAAATAGTTCATTTAAAAAATGTATCTTTTTTCAAAAAATGAAATTTTTCATATAAAGAAGAGATAAAAATTATAAATGGTACTGACGGAAACAACGGTGATGGTGTCGCTGGTGATAGTGGAAATAGGTAAACAGGTTATGAAGAGAGAGAGCCCGTGAAAATGGCAAGTGAGACATCTATAATGGCACAAATGGCGATTAGGAATTACCACGGTAAATATGATGTTTATCTCGACCTAATGAAATTAAAAAAAGAGTGGTTCTTGGGTTTAGGTCATTCAATGTCAAGATCTATGTTCTATAACCATTGAATAAGAAAATCGTATTACTGAATCCTCTCAATTAACGAATTACATCTCTTTTGTGAGTGATAATTAAAGACCGGATTCCCATATAATTGCTAACTGAAATTGAATGAAACCTCAACAGAAATTTTAATCATGAAACGGATGTTATTTTAGTATGTGTTTTTTATTTTGCACGAAATTGCACGTTTGGGGGGTTACTGCACAATCTTGCAGGTTTTAGGAAATGCTGCCAGAAAATTGCACGTTTTGGGATTTTCTGGACGAATTTGCAAGATTCATAGTTTTATTGCATTAAATGTAAATTTTGTATTATGAACTTGTTTTAATTTAACTTTTTAAAAGGTTTCATTTAAGAATTTTTATGACATCCCAGGGTCACTCATTTGGGTGGTCTTTGAAACTTGAGTGCCGTTTAATACGTGTCAATTCTTGCATTTTGTTACCAATTGGAATGAGCGTCTATACCTGATGATGCCTACTGTCAAATTTAAAATATCTGAATTATTGCAGCCGGGATATACGGTATTACCACGAACTAGGTTCGCGGCCCTTGGTTGCGGCCGCTCAGCCAACGCTATGTTTGGGGTCTTTCTTCCCAATCGGATCATATATCCGTTTTGTCAGTCTTTGCTGAACTTACCAATACGAGACTGCACGTACGAGTCACATTTGACCGTGTTTCCGGGCGCGATGCTTAGTGGCAAGCGCACTGCGTTTCAGATTCATCGAAATTCCCAGAACAGACGTCCTGTGAGGTGCGAGAGAGAATGAACGCAGTTTTTGACCGCTTTTTAAAGCGGTGCGTGCACATATACATCAAAGTGAGGCTCGGCACACAGACAAGTGTAAATGTAGAACGAAGGTTTCCTCTCTGAAACATATACTAGTTGATAGAAGATATACTAATTTCTCAGAAAAGAATTTGGAAATATACACAATTGTAAATTAAAATGAAAATAATTAACATTTCTTCGGCGAATTAATTATTTTTGGTTTCTAAAGGTATATTTTTAATTTCAATTTTTGTATTTACTTTTTTTGTATTTTTATGATAGTTTAATTTTGGGAACGAATAATATTTAAAATGCCAAAATATGATTTGTTTAAACAATATGTTCAAAATTATAATAAAAACGCTGAAATCAAAATTTAATTTACCTTAAATATCGTGTAGGTGGATTAACGGGAGTTTCTAGGTTTCATAATTCCGTTTTCCAAAGTTTTGATATTTTTATTGAATGTTTTTTCAATTTTGGTACTTTTACTGTACGTTTCAGAGAGTTTTACGAAAATCCGGTCTTTAGTGTTAATGATGATAGTGGTGTCATGAAAGGTGATTGAAAATATTCATTCTCCAGAACCTACTGTGAAAAACTACACTTTTAATCTTAGTTAATTTCTTTCTCTTCTTCCAGATTATTGGAAAACGGAATTTATTGTCATAAAAGAGCAAAATATATACTTATATTTATTTGTTTTTCAAAATATGATTGATAATAGTGTTGAAAATTGCACTATACAAACACTTTCTAAACACTATCGGCGCCGATCGGATCCTGTAACATGTATTCGGAGCGTCTGAAAAAAAGTTCTATCTCTACAGAAGTAATTCTACGCCCGTCTTCCCCACAGATGAAAGTTTTGTTCGAATAATATAATACGTACTTAGTATCACACAAGAGTTTAAGAGGAGCCGATGCTCAAGTGAATAGAAGTACCGTGCAGCCAGTGATGGATCACGGAGGAGCGGGAGTTAAAGGAGTCATATCCCCATCCCTAAATCCAACAACGCTACAAGACAATAAACCGGGAGCGGTAGCTCAGTGCATCAACTGATGTCACTGCAGCGCCTCTGACCAGGAGGTCCCAGGTTCGAGTCCTGACGGCGGCAGGATATTCGACACTTATCAGTTAGGTCGAATTCACTCACTGTCTGGAGGAGAATGCTCGCGGACGGCTGCTCTGATCCGTTGTTTTCCGTAGTTTCTCCGATCAACACCAGGTGAATGCCGGAGCAGTACCCTAACAAACGGGGCACGGACCGCGCGCGATCTTTCCTTCCTCTTCGTTGTCCTATCCTCTTCCCTTACACACACACTTACACTAACATGCACTACACTATCACATATTCCGGGAGACCAGTCGGGAGCTTAGAGCTTGTCCCGGCTGGGGCAGTGGCCCGCTGGTGGGAGAGTCCTGGTTACGGGGAAACCCCGCTAGCCGACGATAGGTCGGTGCCGGATCTCGCCATCCAGCGGGGGAAGATCACCGCCATCACCCGAGGGAAAAATATGCAGTACACTTACGGGACTAATGATCTAAACTGTTGACGTACCCGGAATCACTAACAAACCAACCAACCTATAAGACAATAATCTATAGAAGATATCTGTTAGTTTTCGATCTAGTTACGAACATTCTGTATCAAACTTGAGCAAGCACGTGGTAGAAATTACTTTTACTTCACAAACTTGCGGTCATCCTTGACTCCGAATACGCGGTTTCCAAGAAGCAGGGGAAGATTCATTTCTACAATTCCTAGAGAATATGAATATGGTAGTCATAGAAACACAGTAGCATTACATTGCTTCATTAAAAAGATGATTCCGTGACGTATATTGGAAACGCACATCTAAATTTTCCATTTCGACGAACAAATGTATGAAAATGTAACATGTGTAGTAGTTAGTAAAACGTAATTACAGAAAAATATTTAAAATTTTTTAAATATGTAAAATAACATTTATTCTAATTCATTCATAATATGTTGTAAACACTAAAAACTATTAAAGAACGCAGATACCTTGTTCCTGCAAAAATATGCGAAACATGAAAATCCGTTCCTACAGATAATTTTTCTTTTATTATTGTATTTTAATCGGCATTTTCGTCGACATGCATTCCTCCTCATACTTCTCGTTAATTTTGGGCGCTTTTCCACAATTTTGGGCGCGTTCAGAAGAGACCCGTCGCCGAGGCCGTCAGCGCACGCGGGCGTTGCGGAGCACTTTTGCGCTTTTTGCGGCCAAAGGCGGCATCGCGCTTATTGGAGCGCCACGAGCAATTTATTAAGGGCAAATTTGTCCGCTTTGTGGTGCACCATGCATCATCGCGGTGGGGCGCCAGGAAGGCGGGGCGAATGAGCAGGATCGCGGGTGTGTGGGGAAGCAGGCACCGGGAGGGAACAGGAAGCGTAATGGATGGCGGGGAAGCTGCTGTGGGGGTGCTCTGGGAACTGCAATAGAGTGAGGAAACGGAGAACGAGGAGCGGAAGCGGAGGATCGGGAAGCGTCTGTGGGATCGGAGTCTGCAGAAAGGGTGGGGGCGAGGAGCTAGAAAGGAAAGTGAGAGTAGTGGGCACGAAGAGAGCGGAGCTGGGAACTGGGGCGGGGAACTGGAGCGGGGAACGGGAGCGGGAAACGGGAGCGGGGAACGGGAGCGGGGAACGGGAGCGGGGACCGGGAGCGGGGAACGGGAGCGGGGAACGGGAGCGGGGAACGGGAGCCGGAAACTGAGCCCGGAACTGGAGCCCGAACTGGAGCCCGAACTGGAGCCCGGAACTGGAGCCCCGGAACTGGAGCCCGGAACTGGAGCCCGGAACTGGAGCCCGGAACTGGAGCCCGGAACTGAGCCTGGAACTGGAGCCCGGAACTGGAGCCCGAACGGGAGCGGGGCACGGGAGCGGGGCACGGGAGCGGGGCACGGGAGCGGGGAACGGGAGCGGGGAACGGGAGCGGGGAACGGGAGCGGGGCACGGGAGCCGGGAACGGGAGCGGGGAACGGGAGCGGGGAACGGGGAACGGGAGTGGGGAACGGGAGCGGGGAACGGGAGCGGGAAATCCTACCTCTCATCATCACCGTGGGGCGCCGATAGGGGCGAATGTGTGGGAATGTGGGTGAGTGGAATCAGCCACCCGGAGCGAACTGCAGTAGAGTGAGGAAATAGAGAGAAGAGCGGGGAGCGAGGAGCGAGAAAAGTAGAGCAAGGAGCGGAAGCGGAGGAAGAGGGACGGGAAGCGTTAGAGGGATCGGAGTCTGCAAAAGGGGCTGGCGCGTGGAACAAGAACGTAAAAGTGAGAGTAATGAGCGCGAAGAGAGCGGGAGCGGAGACCTCAAGCGAGGGCCGAGAGAGAGGAATGGAAGAGGGGTGGCGGTCACAGAATAAGGAGAGGGGGACGAGGGACGGAAAGCCGTAAAGCCGTAGCGGGAGCGGAGTCTGGGGAAGGAGCGTGCGTGAGGAACGAGAACGAAAAGTTAGATTAGTGAGAGCAAAGAGAGCGCGGGAGCGGAGAGTTGGAGGGAAGACCGAGAGAGTGGTGGAAGCGGAATGGGGGGTCAGAAAATTGGAGTGGAACAGGAATGGGAAATGGGAGCGAGGAACGGAGGACAGTATCGGAAGCAGGGAACGGTTAAGTGAACAGAATTGGGAACGGAAGTGGGGACGGGAGCGGGAAATAGGAGAAAAGGAGATAGGAGTTTGGAGCGGGCGATGGGAGCAGCAGACGCGATTAATTGTATGTTCACTCTCGTTCTTACAATAATCCACGAAGATTGGTTGACCATTGCTACACTGACTTTCCAAGACTTGTTTCACATTATCAAGATGATGGAAGGAGACAAGGATATAATCGTGAATTATGGAATGACTCCCTACATGTGTCATACGAATCATCCATCATTCAATCAGTGTTCGAACTTGTTGTCACTTTCATTGAAACAATGTTTTGTATCGTTAATTACAATACCATAAATCTGCCTACAACCATCGACAGGACACTACCACGGTTGTTCCATGCAGTGTGACTAATTCTGACCGATTGTTAAAATTTTGCAAGTCCCTAGACGTTTTTCAATCACTGAATCCTCACCATCACGAATACCGATATCTATCATATCCTGTGACTAATATTTGTGATACGAAATTGATCACAATGTTGAGGTGATAATTATCCTCTCAGTATGATTATATTTAACGTCGATTTTAATGCAATTGTCTGATAAAAAAGGAGACCTGAAACTTTAATAAGAAACTCTAAAAATGTTCCCTGAAATATAGCTATTTTTTACTTACACTCATACTACCAGGCACGTAAGAATTATTGCAAATTTCCTTCCCAAATCATGTTATTTTATTGGTGTCCTAAAAGTAGTAGAATTATAAGTTAACCGGAGGAAAACTTTTACTGAAATAAAAGAATTTTATCAAGCTCTGGATCAGGAACAATGGATCTCTCCCCTTGTTATGTGCCCTCAAAGACAAACTTGTCTCTGCCAGATGGTGTCAGGCGCTCTTTTGTTGTCATTGCAGGCTTCTCCCTTATTTTTCGTTATCCGTTTCAAGCGGGGCGACGTCTGTTGTCCTCGCCGCGGCATTGTCTGCTCAGAACGTCATCTGGGGAAAGACAATGTCATTGAAAAACGACATGCAATTGAACAGCGCATTGGGGTATGAAAATGCCTGTTTCTCAAACGAAATGTTCTGATGACTTGAAATGCTGTCTCTCGCGCAGTTTGTCACTATCGAAACCCTACTTGTCAACAGAACCGTTAATTCTTTCTCGTACAGTATGAGGAAGTTACGTAACGTTGGAGTATAAGTGCCGAATTTTCGACAGAAAAACATGTTTTGTGGGGTAGAAGGAATATCATTTGAAGTTTACCTGAGTTAAAATTAACTCATTATCTGGCAACGTGGCACTTAGCCTACCTCGTCACAAACCTGATTATATCAATCATGTTTTGTGAAGAATTGATTTGCCACAAAGAATTGGTTTAACTGTGTGTTCTAATGAACTGTCGAAATGTGTTTTTTTTTAAGTATAATGGTGAACAGTAAGAAAAAGAATGCATCCATGTAAAATATTCAAATAAGAAAGCAAACAATAACCTTCGTCTAAGCAACCAGAACTTCATTATTTTTTTTCAATTTTTCTGCAATACCTTTCATTCTGGATGAAATCTACTTTATCTGCTGGATATTTTGGAATTTTTTCTCCTCTAGTCATCTATTCGTCTTTCTTCAATTTTCCCAAAGATCTTCTGACAGGTTCCCAATTTGTTTATCCCCTTCACAGGCAATGCAGGAGACAAAAAATTTACTAATTCTGGAAATGTCAGCTTCCCTGATCTGTTCTAATACGATACCGATGGCTGCTTCTTCGAGGAGCAAAACTCTTCCACACCGAATGCACTCATCTCATCTGTTCTACAAAGGCCATATTTGTATAGTCATTTGCCCGCCGAATCAGCTCAATTGTTAATGCATCACTAGGGAATAGACTGTACGAGGCGTACAAGACAATTTAACAAGTGTTTGCCATTTATTTACTCAGATAAAAACTGCTGAAACATCGACTGGCTCTACTAGTAAACCATTTCGTAGCACAATTTTCATTCCACAGCCGCCACCATTAGTATCAGCAACTTTCCTTTTGTCCAGACACAAGGTTTATGAAATTTTTGCGAAGCTGAGAATTTCTTTTTCACCCATTATTCTTACGTAGACCATAACGACCTGGAATGCGAGTCCGGGGAAAGATATGGAATCATGCTCGAGGTAAGCTCATTCATTGGGAAATTTGCCTCTTTTTCTTCTATAGTCAGGCTTTGCAATGTAACCTCTGGAATATTATATGATTGGGACTGGTACAAAAGTAAGTAGTACATTTCACTTCAAGAATATGAAACCAACAGTTGCGTCGAAACTGTAAAACACCTAAAGACTAGTACAAACTAAAATTCGACATCACACATAGCATCAGTTAAGGAGTATGTACATTATTACTTCATAATATGCATTAAAAATAACTGAATCAACTAATTTGTAACTTAAAAACCCAATCTACAAGATGTCAGAAAGTTGTCTCTATTGTCTTAACCTTGAAGAAAAGGGCGTATTGATGATTTATTCATTTAAAATCTCTAACACCTGACTAGAAGTTAATAACTGCAAACCACAGGGCTGGTTGCATATTACGTTGTTGAAAATTTGCTTCCCGAGTCCGAAAAAGTTTACTCCCATGTCACGAGTAAAAATAAAAAATATTTGTTTAGAGTTTACTTCTTGCTGGGTAACAGTGTGTGATTGGTTATTCACAACCTTTTATGTCCGTTGCAGATAAGTGAATTGTCCCTTTCCCCAAACCGCCGAATGCGTCGGTCGCGACTGTCAAATGTCCTCGCGATATTCACAGTGCTATCGTTACAACAATTTCATTGGATTTCAGCAGAGGTGGTTTGCGTTTTCAATCAAATATCTACTGCAGCCACAAATCGGTTAGAGCGATTTCAATAAACAGTCAATGCGGTACCGCGTGAATTCACCACACGTGTGTAAATGTTTTAGGGATATGGATTACCAAATAGTGTGGGTTTCTCTCGACAGATCGACTTTAATCGTCATATTTTGTACGCATGTTTTGTTAAATATGTGTTTTTATAACAAAAATAACGTTTGTAAACGAGTATGAATGTGTTTCTCATGCACGGAGAATTACCACTATATACTCCATTATAGTTGAATATGATGAATTGAAGATTGAACAATTTCGTAAGATTTCGTCACCAGTCGACATTAATATCTCAATATGTAACTGAAATAACATCGCAATAATTGGTTTGAATTTTAAAAATCGCATATTTGAAAGTGTCATACTCTGTATTTCAGTGTTTTACCTATTTCCTGAATCCGAAAATATATGAAACTTTCTGTGTAGATTTGATTCTACAATCGTACTGAGCAGACCGCTCGTCACCTTGCGACAGTAAAAATCGTGTGACTTGTGTAGAAACTGTGAAGAAGCGGACACCGTGTGATCTGTGGAAACAGTTATGATAGAAATTTTCTCGTTAATACGTTTACGAAATATTTTTGAAGAATATGGAAAGACCTGGTAGATCAAGAACTCAGTCAAGTGCCTTCAATACAAATGCATTCTACTTTCGTTTCGTCCACGTCATGCTGGACGTCTTCAGTGCTACGTAATTGACAATATTTACATTGAATAACCTGTGCAATAATTTATGTTTATGATACAATACTGTGTGATAAATATCTTAATTTTGATGAACAATTTTATTGCAAAAATTTATATTAAATCATATTCTTACTTAATTATTTTATAACATATTACTTCATGTGATTTTCTTTCAAATTTTGCCAATTCAGAGTAACTTTCCACTAAATATCAATCTACACTTGGTTACGCTGCCTAGAGATAGCCTTACTCAGAAAATATTACAATGGCAGAAGTATGGTCTGCTACAATAATTTTGTAATAAAACTATGCATCAAAATTGATGTATTTATCACATATTATTGGATCATATATACAAATTATCGTTCAAATTATCCAATGGAAAAATGTATATTATGTAACCCTAATGAGGTCGATTGAACGAAGCATCAGTTAAAATGCATTAGTATTGATATATGATACTTGGCTGAGATTTTGATCCACAAGGTAATTTCAAATTCTTCAATAATATGCGGAAACAGTACCAAGTGTCACAAAATACTAGGTGCTACGCAGTGATTTCTTCCCGTCGACAACGCATATCAGTAATGTCCTAACAATTCTAACAATGACTGTCACAACCCAGATGTAAATTGATCAATTTATAAGAAGAATCAATTGAAATATTAAGTCAGAATGAACAGACCGCGATGGGCCAGCAAAATGTTCACATGCGAACCGGTAGCGGTAGCTCAGTGAATCAACTGATGTCACTGCAGCGCCTCTAACCGGGAGGTCCTAGGTTCCAGTCCTGACGGCGGCAGTCCTTCCTCTTCCTTGTCCTATCCTCTCCCCTTACACACACACACACTAACATGCACTACACTACCACATATCCCGGGAGACCGGTCGGGAGCTTAGAGCTTGTCTCGACTGGGGCGGTGCCCCGTTGGTGGGAGAGTCCTGGTTAGGGGGAAACCCCACTAGCCGACAGTAGGTCGGCGCCGGATCTCGCCATCCAGCAGGGGAAGATCACCGCCATCTCCCGAGAAAAAAACATGCACTACACTAACGGGACTAATGACCGAAGCAGTTGACGCGCCCGGAAACACGAAAAAAATCAATCATTCACATGCGACAAGGTAACACTTCGGCCTAGTATGAAGCATGGTAACAGCTTCGTAAAGTGCCCATCTGATGATAATGCTTCGATTAGCGGCACAAAAAGGTCTCGCCTACAACCTAGTTCCTCCCAGTTTATCTACGCTATCGACAGCATTCATCAGTGAAGCAGATTCGAACAAGTCAGATTTAATTACCTAAATGAAACCTAAGTATGACATAATTAATCAAAATATAACTAATATTTATAGAAAATAAAAATAACCTTCAACAAAGAAACCAAATCAAATAAAGTCCATAATTCAATAAATGAACAACAGAATAAAAATATAAGAAAAGAAACTTGTGATTTTACAGACATGACCTAATATGAGATCAATGCAGGAAGACATTTTCACACTTATAACAATCCAAACAACAAGCCATTTTCAGACGTCTCTAAAATACTACACATCAGTCATAGAAGAGGATATCTAATCTGAACTAATAAAGCAATTCATCTTACTAGTAAAAGTCTTCAGAAATAAGAAGACAACAATTCAATTTTCAGAGTAGCAGCTGAAATTATCTGAAAAGCAAACATAGAACACATCCTAGAAATAAAAGTAACTCTTCTGATTGTGCCCTCTGTAGAGCTACTCGCTGAGACCCGCCGAGGCAGCGTGGAATTCCCCCACGATTCCTGGCAGGAGGATGCATTCAGCGGCTGCGGGGAGCGGGTCGGACGCTGCCCCAACGCAAGGGCAGTCGAGAGAGTAGCGTGCAGGAGGCTCCCGCTCCCGCTCCTCTTCCCCCGAAACCGCTCCCGATCTCGATCTCGCTCTCTTTCTCTCCCACTCTCGCTTTCTTGCTCTCTCTCTCTCTCTCTCTCTCTCTCTCTCTCTCTCTCTCTCGATTTCTTGCTCTTTTGCTCTCTTGCTATTTTGCTCTCTTGCTCTCTTGCTCTCTTGCTCTCTTGCTCTCTTGCTCTCTTGCTCTCTTGCTCTCTTGCTCTCTTGCTCTCTTGCTCTCTTGCTCTCTTGCTCTCTTGCTCTCTTGCTCTCTTGCTCTCTTGCTCTCTTGCTCTCTTGCTCTCTTGCTCCTCCTCCTCCTTCTGACCCTCATCCTCACAGTGAGATTCATCTGCAGGTGGAGCGCGCTCGCCAGCTTTCATTGATTCATTATTATTTCGAGTTTCCGGGCTCGTCAACTGCTATGGTTATTAGTCCCGTTAGTATTTTCACGAGATGTGGCAGTGATCTTTCCCCCAATGGATAGTTGTAGTGTGTCTGTCTGTACTGGCACAACAGCTCCTGGCGGGGCCAAGGCGTACCTGCGACCTATCGGCCATGGGTTAAGGAGTACGTGTGGTTAGCACATACACATCTCTACGCCGAATTCCGGTCTTGTTAACGTGAGAAGTCAACTTTTTCGTCGTCACACAGCAACAGATACTGGGACATTGCAACGAAAGCGCTCACTATAATCTGCCCCGACTGGGAATCGAACCCGGGATCGCGTCATGGCAAGCGAGCACGCTCACCCGTGGGGCGGTTATAGTGTATTACATATAAATATAGAAGTGTCTGTAAATAAGGAATGAGGATAGGACAAAGAAGATGAATTAAAGATCGCGCGCGGTCCATGGCCCGATTATTAGGTTACTCGTCCGGAATTCGCCTGGTGTTGATCGGAGAAACCTCAGAAAACTACCAATCAGATCAGCCGACAGCTAGAATTTTCCTGCCATTGGGTCTCAAACCCTACAATCTATTTAGAACCTGCCTGTTCCCAGACATATAAGGAATTTCATGTAAAAACTGAGAAAAACCGAAAGGCTATATTCAATGCATCAGATGTTTAAACTTTGGACGTACAAACAAACACCTGTAACCGTAGAATAGCATGCAACTATTGTACCAAAAACTATTATGCAACTTGCCTCGCTTAAGTTGCCAGTCTTTGAACCCTTTCCTTTTGTTGTTCAAAAATTTAAAAGTAAATTAATTAAAAATATTTGTACATTTTAATAATTATTATGTTACTCTTATTAACAGTTCTTAATATTAATTCCATTATATTATCAAATATATAATGTAATTATGTTTAATGTCGTGTTTGTATTGAAGTGTTGTGTCGTGTTTTGGAGTGTGGAAAAAAGGAAAGAGATGTGAGGTGCAAGATAGTATTGTGAAGTGGAGTGCAGTATAGTTTGAACGTCACCTGTTTAATAGTTTAAAATATCTGTATCTACATGTAGAAAATATAAAAGAAACCACAGAGAAGACCAGAGAACTGAAGAATGGCCCTACGTTAAAAAAATGAAGTAAAGCCCTACAATTACCCAAAAGCCTTCAATAATCCCACAACATTCCAGGGTTTACACACAAAATCAATGAGATCAAGTGGCGGCAATGGCTCTGGCAATTCTAGTCTATTTCTGGAATAGTTTATTCGTAAAGAAGAGCAATTCGCATATACAACTTATTCTGTTTTACTCCACGGCTTCCTGGGAAGTTGTGCCTTATCCTCGAAAATTATATAGTTCAATTTCACAATCAAAAGGTAGCGCTAGCTTTTGTCCTAGGGACCGTGGCTTTGCGAGCCCCAAAGCGGTAATTCGGCTGCGTTGACAGAGGCAGTGCCCCTCTGTGATCTCCCCGCGGCTACCCTTGGCTATTTATGAGTCTTGGGACCGGCGTCAGCGGGGGCTTACCGGCAATAGCACAATTTGCGAATGCGTTTTGCAAAGTATGCGTCACAGTTCTGCATGGTGTGAGATGAACAAAGTAGGTTTCTTTATTGTATTCATTTTCTTTACTGAAACTTGAACTAGTGGTACGGAATATCTCGCCCGTATTTTCATGCAAAATTACGCGAAATGTACTAAAAATTTTCGGAAAATTATACATGACCTTATTTCAAATTCTATCGTTAAGGAACGGATTTCATTGAAGAAAAAATCTCTATCTGTAATATTTTAGTTGTACCAAGACGCCGAAAAAATGTTTAACTTTTTCCAGTTGAAACTCAACTGAAATATATCACCATGTACTAAATTTTCTAAAAATCAGGATTCTCAACAAACATGAGACATACACCAATCATTTAAACGTCCTTCACACTATACAGCAAAATAATTTAATCAAAAACGATGGACACAATTTTTTGAAAATTTAAAAAGTTCCGGAGGCTTCATATTGCGACTCACCCCTCCGCCGGCTAGCTCAGAATGGGTTTTCAAGGTGGGTGCAAAATAAAAAAATACAATTAGAATAGCGGGGATCAGGGTCATGTGGGCCGTTGTGGATTGAATGCACTTACACAGAAACTCAAGTCGAATCACTTTCCACTTACTTAAGTATATTCTAATTAAATTGCTGTTACAGTAAATGAACATAAAACACTTTACATATACAAGAATTTTGTCTTGCTGAAAAAAAGAAAACAACTTACACTCTTAATAATTAACTACACTGTTTCCTTTCTCTCATTTAAATCAATTTCAAAGAATACTTAAAACTTTGCCTAATCATTCCAGTCGTAAATTTCCTAGTTGCAACTTTACAATTAGCTAAGTTTTTCTTGAAAGAAAAGATTGATTCTATTTTTCACAGAATATCGGTATAAAGAACCTGTACTAATACTTTCTTTCCGAAACAAATTATTCCTTCTAATATCTACAAATTGTTCAAGTTGGCACGACCTTACTGTGTCTTCTCACGGCGTAGAGAAATCTGCGGCGTCGACTCTTCCAATCGCTCGATGTCCTTGTCCTTGCAGCTCGGTCGGGAGCAAAGCCGCCCCTCTGCAGAACCGCACGGTCGCCCCTTTCCAGCACCGTTGTTCAACTCACGATGTGGCCTCCGTCTCGTTTTCCGTTGATACTCTTTTCGTATTCTTTTATAGAATGTAACTAGCTTTTAATTCCATATTTAAAAGAATCTACAATACGACAACTGAGTCTATTGTATAAGAAGAATAAATATAAAAATAAAAAAACTGCAAAGAAAAGAAATGAATGGCCTCGTTAGTTTCATGCTATTCACACTCCTCTCTCTTACAAAGATTTTAAATGCGTCACTTATACTTTCATCCTTTTCCTGATGAATTGTTTTAATGCATTGTAATATGATAATTACCTCCTCGAATGTCTTGAAGAGTTTTTATCGTAGATGCAGTCCTGAAGTCCGTAGCAGTACGAGGTGCCGCCTTCTCGTGATCGGTAGGTCCTCACTCTCCAGCTGTTACTTCAGAAAAGAAAGCTTTCTTTCTCCCGACTCTCGGTGTCGCATACTCTACCGAGACGCTCTCTTACGGATATAGTTCGTAGTTTCCATTTTCGGATTGTATTCATGCGCGTTGGCGCGCGTTCAAACAGCTTATCTTATTCTTGAAAATTGATGTGCTCCGTTTTCCGAGACCTCGGCAAAACGGATGGTCACATAACCCCTTCTTTCGAAAAAAAAGATTTTGTGGGATTTGATTTCATATGCCGAAAAAATCTTTTAACCAAACTTGATGCTCTTCCTTTCTTCTGTCTTGATTCTGGAATGTCGAGCTATCTTGTTTCTTCCTTCTTCTTCTTCTCCTTCTTTCTTCTTCTTCTTCCTTCTCCTTCTTTCTTCTTCTTCTTCTTGTTTCTTCTTTACATGATTCTTGTCGGTTTGTTTGTCTATTGGTTTGTTTCATCATTTTGTTATTATTTAAGTGATCGTAAACTGTGGAAATTGTACTTTCCGATTGTAATCCCACTTTCATCTAGTGTGCTATCGCAGTAACGGAAGAAATATTGCAATGTGCATGGCGAAATTAGGAATAAATCTGGCGTAATAATTGACGCAACCTAACAAACTCTTAAGCTGTTTCGTGTTTTTGGGCGGTGCAATTTTATCTATCTCTTGCATCTTCTCCATGTTCATTTTGACTCTGTTGACTGTCAAATCATACCCCAGGAATTTAACTTGTTTAGTGCAAAAATTACTTTTTTCCAAATTCAACTGTAAATTATTTTCAATGAGACGTTTCAACAAAATATCTAGCTTGTTCATGTGTTCTTCAAATGTCTTCGAATACACGAGCACGTCATCAATATAGATAAAAGCATCGCTAGACATCTCTCTGTCAATGATATTGTCTAAACATTGCACAAGAGCAGATGCACTGTTCTTGAGTCCAAATGGCATTCTTTTGAAAACATACGAAATTCCCCGGTGAATAAATCCTGTATATTGTCTACATTCAGGTGCTATCGCTATTTGCCAGTAAGATGCAGTGAAGTCGGTTGAACTCAACCACTTGTTGCCGGATAATTGATTAGTTAAATCCTCTACACGCAACGGTCTGTCTCTGTACGGTAGGGTAACTTGATTCAATCGTCTTGCATCTAAACACAACCTTATCTTCCCATTACTCTTTTCTACGAGCACTATCGGACTTAGATAAGAGGTTTTGGACTTCATGATAATATCATCTTTAACCATTGTAGCAATGAGCTTATCCACCTCCTCCTTATGTTTTTCTGGAATGACATATTGGTAACCCGTGAATGGCGTTTTATCTGTTAGTTCTATTTCGAATTGAAAATCTTTTACTGGATTCTTGTTTTTGCAAAACACCTTCTGATTCCTAAGTAATACTTCAATTAATTGTTTCTTCTGATTTTCATTAAGATTAGAATTTCCTTGCACATGCGAACGAATTTTCAGCTTCACATCTTCTTCCTCCAAACAATTCGCCTCCCAATAATTCCATGTGAACGAATCAAATTCGAGATCCTGTTGATTATTCGGTTTTAACGTCATGGTATTTCTTTCTAAGTTGATAACAACCCCGTATTGTTTCATGAAATCGATTCCCAGTATGAGCGGATATAAAAGTTCCGGCGCTACTAGGCACACAACTTGATACTTATTCTTGCCTATCTCTATATCCAAATAAACTTGTCTTGTTATTGGCTTTGATTTTTTCCGATTCGCACCTATCAGAAAGACTTTACGAGCGGCAATGT